>WEXE01000850.1:0-17082 GCA_011035825.1 Fusarium cf. hostae | reverse complement strand
AGTACTAAGGGTAAAAGACAGCCGAAAAGTCTTCAGACTTGGAGCATACCTTTGACTCACTCTCAAGTCAAGACTCTAGAAGGAGAACACCGAACTCCCAGCATTGATCCCTATTTCACCTTCATCGGCCTGGCGGCCGCCCAAATCGATGGAGCCAAGTGAGATCGATTTAGCATTGAGAAAAGAGAGAGATCAACTCAACTCAGCTCTCTCCCAAGGAAATTTCCGGGGGTATGTTTCCCCTTGCTGATGTTCACTACCAATGTCTCAACTGTGGCTTTGAACCTGGCAGGTTCAGATATCAAAATGATAGAGAGACAGCTGCTTGGGATCCAGTCTAGACAGAGGAGCTAGACATGGATTAGTTTTGTCTATCTCCCTCAAGGCAAGCTCTTGTGCCTCACCCCTCCGTTTGATCATCTTTTCGACCCAGAAACCCCATCCTCACTCTGGTTTTGCGGCGCCCTGACTAGATCGACCACCCACCCCCAGGCCCATGCCCATGCCTGGTACCCGCGAGTGGGGAGGGGTTTGAAGCTTACAGTCCACGACGCAGGCCAGTTTATGACGAGACCTGGGCTACCTTCTGTTACAATCCCAGGGCCTGGTCACATAGAGTACTAAACTTGGTTGACCCGCCTTGAAGAGGATCTCCGACCGTTACCGTTCTATTGGCTCCAAGAGATTTTGACCCTTGTCGCACATCAACTTATCTTCTCAAGCCATAGGATATATACTTGGGTTCTTTCCTCTGGATTTCTCTACCATCAAGTCAAGTCTGCCTCACAAAGAACCATACCCAGGACTTGAAAACTTTATACAATCGCCTCTTTCTACATCATATCTATTCTTCTACTCTAGTTCAGGTCCCTCTTGTCGTCTTCATACACTCTGTTCTGGTCCCTCTTGATCATCTCCAGCAATACCAAGTCTTTCCTGACTTACTCCTTTGGGATCAGTCCAAGCAACAGAACGTATCAGTCTTGCTTTGAGAGCAGGACTGATTTGAATTTGCAAATGGCCCTTGCAGCTCAATCTTCAGACGCCCCCAACTGGGGACGCTGGGGGCAACAACTTCCCGGCGACTATACTATGATGGCATCCTCACACATGCTTCCTTTTGACTCTCGAGCCACCACTACTGGTCCTCTCCAACGACCTGTCATGGCACCTTATATGGTTCAGCCCCCCTACAGTTCAGGTCCAGTGAACAGTCTCACAGCACCTCACTATCAGGTTCCCAACCCCTACCAATTTGGAGGATATCAAGGTCCCCCTACACCTCCACACCACTCAACGCCTTTCAAAATAGAGTACAATGATCGCCGACCCATGGGACATGATATCGACCACGGCCGAATTCCCTCTTATCCTCGGGAAATGAAGTACACATATGCCGAACAAGCACCTTCTCCGGCACGGAGCGATTCGCAAGCCTCGACTGTCAGATCCTCGGGCACCAACCCATCTACGGGCTCAAAGACCATCACCTCCAACGAAACTCTCAACCCTGGTGATCAGATCAACTTCGAAACAGAAGTAGATGAGCTGATGAAAGCCATCCAACGCAAGGCAGACATGCAAGTCGATACAGTACAGCAGCCACTGACTCCTGGAATGTCTCCTGTCTCCGAAGCAAGCTTCGAAAGTCAAGGAACACCAGGTCCTATGGACAACAAGACGTCTCGAAAGAGATATCGTTGTGACGGCCCCAACTGTCAGAAGAGTTTCACACAAAAGACTCATCTCGACATTCATCGCAGGACACACACTGGCATCAAACCATACGTGAGTGAGAACCTCTATAGCTAATGACTTTCAACTGACACCTCCAGAACTGCGACTTTCCTGGTTGCGACCTCACCTTCTCTCAGCTTGGCAACCTGAAGACTCACAGACGTCGTCACACAGGCGAACGCCCGTTTGCTTGCGACAAGTGTGATCGCCACTTTGCTCAACGCGGTAACCTTCGCGCCCACCTGCAAACTCACCAAGGCCTCAAGCCCTTCATTTGCATTCTCGATGATTGTAACAAGACATTCTCACAACTTGGAAACATGAAGGTATGTTTTGATGGTCCTTGAAATAGATAGTGTTCTAACCAGTTCCTAGACGCACCAGAACAACTTCCACAAGAAGACTCTCAAGAAGCTTACAATGAGATTCGCCAAAATCATTGCCTCAGGCGAGGAGGTCTGCGAAGCTGATCGCGAGCTTTTCGAATACTTCGCTACGCACTACAAGAACAGCAACAAAGGAATCAAGGGTAGAGGAAAAGCCCGCACGGTTGCTGACCGTAAGGCCAAGGCATCTCAGTCCCCTCCTGCCAACACCATGACA
Source organism: Fusarium cf. hostae (assembly GCA_011035825.1). Lineage (NCBI taxonomy): Eukaryota > Fungi > Ascomycota > Sordariomycetes > Hypocreales > Nectriaceae > Fusarium > Fusarium cf. hostae. Next base: position 14,742 of record WEXE01000850.1, on the reverse strand, counting down.
GCTGTGCCCCAGTATCCTCTTCCTCAAATTGCCTCAACACCAGTGACCCCTCACGGACTTCCTGTATCGGGCAGCCTCGCCTCTTACAGTGTGAGTCGAGGCCAGCCCGGCCCTATCAACCACATGCCTCGCCAGACTCATACTGGTGGCTATGAGGTGTATGACATGCACGGTCATCACCACATCCAGCCACCGAACAACAACGGCATGTTATATGAGAACGGTAGTACGCGCGAAATGGGCTACCATGGGCGCATGTACTGAGAACTCATCGTTCGTAACATAAAACGGAAGTACCACACAACTTGGATATGATTCGACAGCGTTACCCATTTCATTTTATCAAATTTACAACAGCACTACCATACGGGAGGCACAACAGCGGTTCCATTTTTGAGGGAAAAAAAAAGCAGAATTTACAGAAGCGGGTGTTTTAAAAAGGAATTGAAAAATTGGACTCTTCTAGAGGCCATAACGAAGCGGTTGAAATTCTTTGGGTGGTTTTCTGAACACATTGATGCAGGGGTTTTGCCATTAGCTTTCTCTTTTTGCTGTTTTGATACCAATCACATCAAGCTATGCAGAAGCCTCTCCGGTTTCCTTCATTCAGGGAGAGCTTGGCTTATCATTCTATTAATTGGCGGTCTTTGTAAGAGGATGTAAGGGAGCGGGTGGCTTGGTTCATGATTTACGGTGGCAGGAAAAGGCGGTTTTATCCGCCAGAGAGGTCTTGTCTTTTTCTTGTTTTTTCGTCTCATCAGTTCTTCAGTTTTTCTTCACGGTTGTCGATACGCGAGTGTACGCACTGGCTTCATTTGCCTTTTGGAGTTGTGTGGATTGATATACCATGGGTTATTAGACCATTTTACGAGGTTGGTATACTGCAGTTGGAGTTATTAGACTCACAATTAGATGGCAGCATCTGAGATAATGAAATGGCAGCAAAAAAAAGGTCGAAAGTAGCCACAAGGGGGCGAAATCGAGACATTGGCGTCAAGATAGTAGATAATCTGATTTTAACAAGCATATTCTTAGAAGAACACTCTAGAGCCTTAGTGACTGTGACCTTAGGCGTGTCGAGAGAGAGACGAACAAACAAACAAGTGCGAGACATCACCACCGAGAGGGGGATGACTGCTGGCATCTAGCACCGTAGGCTCAAACAACAACGATGTCTTTCTAGACCTTTCCAGCTCGCACCAAAACAACCGAACTGAACTGTTTTAGCCATACCCACCTTAGTGTCAGCCATAAAAAGAGAAAAGAAAAGAGTACATGGCAAGGACCATTGCTTTGGAAACCTGTCACGCAAGCTCTACAAGGGCACATGATGACAGAATTCTTGAAAAGGACAGTCTAGTCCAAATCACTGACTCTTGGCCATGAAGGAGGGGGATCACAAGTAAAATCGAGACACGGATGCCCCAAATGGGGAAGCCTGGGGGCTGTAATGATGCCCAAGTCATTAGAGAGAAATTGACACAGCTAAGCCGAGCTGTAAGGCCTCGATAGAGGATGATGATCCTTGTACCGAGATCGAGTTATCAGGGGCTCATATGTAGATGAGAGATGAGAGCCTAGGTACAGTATGGCTCATATCGTCTCGCTTACAATCGTCCATATGAACAGAGGAAATGTTCACTGTGGGGAAAAGACATTCATAAGGAACAGGACATACCTAAGTGAGGCGCCGAATGATCACGCATATTGGCAGAATGCAAGAGACATTGTAGGGGTTGATATGAAAGGTGAAGATGTCATGTGAATTCATGTGATGCATATGCCGTTTGCTATTGAAACAAGTTACAACTCGTGAACTCAAGCTTCTGTTTTGTTCAAATCGATTGCCCACCTCAAAAAGACTCAGACCTACCTTCCAAGAAACAATAAATGTGTTGTCAATAACTCACAGTTACAGCAAGCTCACTCTACATAGCATGCGTACAAAATGCAAACTGTTGTAGATTAGGGCTGCATACCTCTCTTTCTGGCTTGATCGACAAGCCCCCTCCCCTAAAATTCACCGCCCCGCCTCTACTCTCTTCTCTCCCTCTCCCCTGGATGGCCAGCTTCTTCTAAAGAGCCTAGTAAACGCACATGAAAATGGATCTACTCTCATGCATATGCACTTGAAGCCTCATTTCGTACCTCTGCATCTCAACCATGTGGCAGAGCACTTTGGGTGGGATCTTCCCTTCACCGCCGTAGATAACGTCACAATGGCACGGCCCGTCGTGTTATTGTCCGCCATTCCATTTTCCCCTCCAAGTTTTAAAGAAATGAGGCTTTGCTGATCTCGAGGGCTGTAGATGCAAGGCATGCAAGCCGAAGTGGGTTTTCCTTTTTCGCCTCCACAAAGCCGTTGATGGTGTTTGTGCACACAATGCACGTTCCTTGTATGTGTATGTGCCTTAGATGCAAGATGGGCTTCTGCTGGGATTAAGATCGAAGCGCTTAGACTAGAGGCTGGAGACGTTGGTTCTAAAGGCCGTTGCAGGGCTGGCTGAGATGGGGAGTGCAGGCGCAGATACACGCGCAAGCGACCTGTATGATCCATTCATTGCCCACATAAGACGGTCGTTTCATCGGAGTGGCAAGATGTACAGCATAGACGAGGTGAGGCGAGAGACAACAAAGACAAGACAGTGAGACCCAAAGGAGCAAGTAACATTCGCGTATCAGTCCCGCCGTGTCGAAACCTGATGTCAGCCCGAGACAGGCCTGTTGTGGACTTGGCTGTGCATGCACTCGATGCATACCATGTCCATGTCCTTGCCTATCTCTCAACAACTCGATATGCAAGGGATTTGTGTTTTCTGTATGCATACGTGGGAATGCGTAGATTTGTATGTATATGTGCATGCATGTAGAAATTCTTCAATAAACGCCGTACCGGTACTGCACTGACCGACCCGCGGTGATGTTTTGAGGCCTAAAGCGGACAAAGAGTTCAACAATCTAACCTCCATGCAGCGTTGAGACAAACAAGATGTTGTCACCGCTCTGGATCTCGTAGGCCTCCTCACCTTCAAGCTCCCAGTCTGCATCATTGATCAGAACCAGGATACCTGGTCGACTGTTTGCCACTCTTATTAGCCACAAAGACAATCAAATGAGGTAGGAGATGGATTGAAGTATTGTTCGAACCAACACGGCCGCGGCCATGGTCAAGGGGAGTGTGTATAGCGATACAAAGACATAAACGGAGACAGAGACAGAGAGTAGACAGTGGCCAAGACGTACAGGTGGTTGTCTAGAACAAAAAGATCTTTGCGAGAATCATCCATGACATTCTGACATAGGTGGTCTATCAAATACGCGATGTCAACGGGTTTCCCGTCCTGGTTTGCCGCGGGAATGGCCAGAGCATGCTGCCTCTTGTTGGAGAAGAGCATCTCCAGGCCGCCACTGCAGTGCCACAATGTTAGTCCAGTGACCAGGACGACCAAGAAAAAGCAAAGAGATTGAAGAGAATGCAGAGAAGAGACTCGTTGGAAGCGAGAATCCAGGCACAAGCGTGGTTCAGGTGGACACTCCCGCCCAGGAGAAAATTTGATAGCGCAGAAGGGGGTGGACTTGAGTCTGAGTCTGAGTCTGAGTCTGATTCAAGACCGTGCAAACGGGTGATAGATCATATAATACATGCAAGATGAAAATCTTGATGAAACGACTTACGAGAACTCGACGTCGATGTTGAGCTTGGGAGCCGATGTCGATTCAGCCATTGTGAAGGAGATGTGCAACTTGAAGCGAAGTGACGATCTATGAGCGTGATCCTGATGCTACTGCCGTCGACTGATTGTGACTTTGCTTTTCTAGTAGTGGATAAAAGGTGATCCCGAGGTGTTGGTTGGCGGTAATGAAACTGAGTCTAAGGTATCGACGAGATGTGGTGTAAGAGGCTAATTATTTCCCCTTCACAATGGAAACACTCAGTTTTCTCTTTGGTAACGAGAGGAGAGTGAGTAAACGAAGAGGATAGTACCGTGAATGAGGATGTTTTCACCTGTGTCTCTGTAACAAAAAGACCCGTGACCTTTGTTAGGCAGTTGACATTAATTGCTTTTCTTGATTGTGGTGTTTGAAGCCACCTGCAAGCGTGAATCGGATGACATAAGCAAACTGGTCCAAAAAATCTCAGCAGGACGTCTCTACAGCCAATCAGATGTCAAGAAGCACACACTTTTCAGACTCATCTTTACAACCTCTAAAAATAACGACTTCACGCCAGAGACGACGAAAGGCGATAGGGATAAGAATGGGCTCAAGACCCGTATCCATCGAATATCTCGCCTCGGGAGCCAACCGACAGACGGCTGTTGCGGACTGGAGTCATTGTGGGATTTTGGCTTTTGGAGCCGATATTAACATTGCGTTATGGCGACCTTTGGTTAGTATTCGAGTCACCTTGCTGTTCTAATGTCAATATACCCTGCTTCTATGTTTTTTTTTCTCGTAAATCATCTAGGTGTTTTTGTACTAACACATCTAAAGTCGGATCCTCCTAAGGGAGTCACAAAGCTGCTCAATGGGCATAAGAGCACTGTCAAGGCCTTGACGTTTCTCCCCGAGGCAGGCCAGGATGAAAACTCATTTCTTGTTTCTGGCTCAGATGATAAGAGCATAATCATCTGGAAAGCATCTCGGGGCAGTGATGAATTCAAGCCCATCCACACCTCGACAGAGCACACTGCTGCTATCAACTGTATCGCCGCCTTGGGAATCAAGGGAGCCCAGAAATGGATTATCGCAACTGGAAGTGCAGATGCCTCCATAAAAATCTGGAACCTCGAGAATGATCAGCTCACGCTACTCCAAAGCGTCAAGACGACACCCAAGTACTTCCCCATGTGCCTATCGCTCAGCTACGCTGGAGATGAAGACGATGTTTTGGTGCTAGCATCCGCTGGCACAAGGGATATTGTTCAGATTTTCACAGCTGAGGCTAAGTCAGAAAATATTCAGTTCGATGTGCAAGCCACTTTGACAGGACATGAGGGCTGGATACGGAGCTTGAGCTTCGCCAAAGAGACATGCGCCCCTGACAGCGATCTGTTACTCGCCTCAGCAAGCCAGGATAAATACATCCGTATCTGGAGATTCCATCAGGGAAGAGAGTTGCCCGCTGCTGCTGCCAGGGGTTCAGACCCTTCCAGCGACGCATACCTTCCCGGGAAATCACCCTCCAACAAGGCACATCGTCTCAAGTCCGCTGGCAAGGACTTCTCAGTTACTTTCGAAGCACTCCTTTTGGGTCACGAGGACTGGATATACAGTGCACGCTGGCAACGACAGGATGACGGAAAGCTACAGCTCCTCTCAACATCAGCCGATAACTCGCTCGCCATCTGGGAAGCTGACACAAGCTCTGGAATCTGGGTCAGTATGGCGAGACTCGGTGAGATCAGCAGGGAGAAAGGCGCAACAACAGCCACCGGAAGCACAGGTGGCTTTTGGACGGGATTGTGGTCTCCTGATGGTATATCAGTGGCCTGCCTCGGCCGTACTGGCAGCTGGAGACGATGGGAATATGTCCCCACGGAAGACTTTTGGCAGCCATGTGTTGCTATTTCAGGGCACACCAGAGCTGTTACAGGTATAACGTGGGCCAAGAATGGTGAGTATCTCTTGTCAACAAGCTCTGACCAAACCACACGACTTCATACACGCTGGGACAGACCTGGAAACGAGACATGGCATGAAATGTCCCGGCCTCAGATTCACGGCTATGATCTCAACTGTATTGACTCTGTGGGAGCTTCTCAATTCGTCTCAGGGGCCGATGAGAAACTCATGCGTGTCTTTAGCGAACCCAAAGCTGTTGCCTCGATGCTCAACCGTCTTGCAGGCATCGGTGGTGGCATGGACGTTCAGAACATGCCAGACGCTGCCAATATGCCAGTCCTGGGACTGTCTAACAAGGCAATTGATGCCGTGGAGGATGACCAGGAGATTCAGCCCATTGATGACCGGGACCGTGAAGCCATGGATCCAGCCTCGATAGTCAAAAAGTCACATTTGGAGATCGATCACCCTCCTTTCGAAGAGACACTCTCACGACATACCTTGTGGCCTGAAACCGAGAAGCTGTATGGACATGGTTACGAGATTTCCTGTCTAACAGCTAGCCACGATGGGTCCCTCGTCGCCAGCGCATGCAAAGCCAGCTCAACCAACCACGCCGTAATTCGTCTATTCGAGACAACTCGCTGGACTGAGCTCAAGCCGCCTCTGACCGCACACTCTCTAACAGCCACCCGCCTTCGATTCTCCTCTGACGACCAGTACCTCCTAAGTGTAGGCCGCGATCGCCAATGGGCTGTCTTTGAGCGCGCCCCTGAGGATGAGGCTGCGTACAAGCTCCTGCAGATCAACCCTAAGGGCCACACACGTATGGTCCTTGACGCAGCATGGGCGCCTGCTTCATCTACGGCACCAGTGTTTGCAACCGCTGGCCGTGACAAGCAAGTTCGCATCTGGGCCGCCAAGCCTAATGAGGATGGAAAACTTCAGTTCTCTCAGACGGCCTCTATCCCAACTGCATCCCCTGTAACATCCGTCGATTTTGTCCCTCAGGTTATTGACGGCAGACTTGTCTTGGCAGTTGGTACAGAACTTGGACGACTTAGTCTTTGTCTGATTAAGGAGGATGGAACTGATGTTACTGAGAAGCCTGCATGTGAGGAGTAAGTGCTCGTAAACTACCGATATAAAAGAACCAACTACTGACGTTACCTCTAGTTACTGTTTGCCCAAGGCTGTTCATCAGCTTGCATGGCGTCCTGTGATAAGAGAGGGTGCTGAGAGGCCATTTGAGGTGGCTGTTGCAGGAGAGGATAGTTCACTCAGAGTATATGCCTTCAGCCAGGCGTATTTCCAGGTGTCTGCAGACCCATAGAAATAAAAGTTATGATTACAACGTTACTAGAAATTTCCTTCATATCGAAACCTGCGACTTGCTCACCTCTGATAGCATTGCACAGATTGAACGGTGGAGATGAACGGCGAAATTACCAAGTAAAAGTGTATTATCATTACAGCCATCTATTGGCCAAAGTATTGTAGATCCATATCCATTATATCGTATACCAGATGAAACCCGAGCCATCTCTCGCGGATCTTTGGTTAAAGACTGGCTCTTACGACTCATCTATGTAGAGCCTCCTCGTTATAATGCCATTTCTGTGCCAATGTCCAGCATGTATGCATTTCCAAGAATGTTGCGTGAGTGATCCAGTGCTGGATTTTATAGTTCTCTCACAACCGTCTCGACGGTCTCCTTTGTAACATCTATGACACTCGCAGGTGTCCCGGACAGCGCGCTCGCAGACATATCTTTGACAGCCTCCTGCACCACCTCGGCAACGTCAATGTGCTCTCCGTTGATATAGTACCAGGCGCGACCGACGAGGAAAGAGATGTGATGCGGGAGGTAAAGACAGGCGGCGATGAAGGTCAAGCTGAAGAGGAGAAAAACAATGGAGCCTAGGACGATCAATTAGTGTTTTGGAGACGACGATTTGAACGTATGAGATTCCGGGTAACGTACTGAAAAAGAACTTCTCCCAGGGCGTGAACATGTACACACTGAAAGTGACCTCCAGCTGGTATTGCTTGAGGCTCAACCACTTGCGAAATGATCCAAGAACGGCCATTGTATCGAAATGAAGAATCGAAATTTGATGATCAATCGCAGAAATCGGTAAGCGTCGTCGTAGAATTGCCGTGTGCTGAAATGAATGGTTTGAAGTGGTAGATCCAGGAGAAAAGGTTGAGACAATGGAGAATGCGGGATAAGGATAAGGATCAGGGAACGCCCGGCCCTCCTTTATCTGGGCTCCTTGTGCCTTTATCGTACCGACGCTCCCGAAAATTGGGTACCGGAGGCACCGCAGGGAAGTGCTAAGGTTTCGATGTATTGAAACTTACAGGGGGTGCGGGTGTCCAATTTACTGGATCACCACCTTGTTGTAGGCCGCTGACACGCGACTGGCTCGTGGCTGTGACTTGGTGTGGCTTGCTCGTGGCAGACGAAGGTGATATCTGTCAAACCGCCGGGTGCCAATTAGCAGGGCATTTTGGTCAAAGGAGCTGCTTTTCCTAAAATAGAAGAGTTATATGATATTCTACCCCTCTTTTAGAGATTAGCTAGGCTATATTAGAAAGGCTCTAGTTAGATAGTTTAATTAATAAATAAATAGTTTAATAATTAAAAGTCTTAAAGCTATATTTCTAAGAAGATAGCTATAACTATAAGAAATAAATTACTAATTAATAAAATAAACTACTATCTAAATAAATAACCCTTAATTAAGATATCTTTAATAATAAATATTAAAACCTATTTCCTTAATAGACTTAATAATTAGGATTCCTTTAAGTAATTTTATATTATAAAGATATTTATAAAGAGGATTTATAAACTTAAGAGGATTATAAATTTAAGGTAATTTATAAATTAAAGAGTTTAAGAGCTAAGAAGGCCTAAATTTAATAATTACTTTATAAAAGAGGTAAATAAGCCTTAATTATACTCTTTAAATATTTCTTTTATAATAACTTAATTAAAATACTTAATAATCTTATATATTAAGTTAATATTAAAGGATTAGGAGGCCTATAAGGTATTTATAATAATTTATAAAAATAACCTTAATTAATATAATAAATAAGTAAATAATATTTAAAATATACTTAATTAAATAATTAAGAAAATTAATTTATATTATATTAAGATATATTTACTTATTATATATAAATTTATATAATATAATAATATTTTATTATTCTTTTTAAACCTTAAAGCTATATATAGTATTAATAATATATTTAAAAAAAAAATAAGCTTAAAAATAGTATTTTAAGATATTAAAGGTAATATTAAATAGTAAAATTAATTAAGAAAAATAAATTACCTTTTAAGAAAAGATAATATAAATTATAAAACTTAAAGAAGTTATAAAAGTATAATACTTAAATACTTAATTTAAAGATGTATAATAAAGCCTAAAGTATTACTTTAAAATCTTCTTTTATATTAAATAAGGCTAAAATAAGGAAATAATTATAAAAAGAATATATCTTTTATTAACTTTTTTTACTTAATTTTATTAAGAAGTTTAATTAATTAAGTAAAGGGGTAATAAGCTACTTATTAAGTAAGTAATAAAAGGGAGCTTTAAAATTATAATTTAAAACTTATTCTTTAAAAATAAAAAGTAAAGTAGGTTAAAGATAAATAATTTAAAAGAAGCCTTTATTAAAAAAGGGTTTATAAAGCGCCTTTAATAATTTATAAAAATATTAAAGGTTTATATATTATATAAAAAGAAATATAAAAACTTAAATTTTATATTATATTAAGTAATATTCCTAGAAAATACTTTAAAAAAATACTTACTATTTTAAAAATAGCTTAATTTCTAAGAATAATAACTTAAAGATAAAAAGGAAGTTTAAGAACTCTTTAAAAGCTTTAATAAGAAATATAAAACTTAAAAGAGAAGTTAAACTAATTATTAAAGCCTTAAGTATTAATTTTAAAGAAAGTAACTATTTTCTTAATATTAAGTAATAATTACTTATTATAAGACTTAGCTATATTAGACTTTAGAATTATAATTTATATTTTTAATAGTATTAATTAATTTAATATACTAGGAATAGCCTTAAATAAAGATAAAGTCTTTATAAGATTAAAGTAATTACTAATCCTTAAATATAATAAAATATAAATTAAAGTATATAACTTATAAAATAAAGTATAAATTTTTAAATTAAACTATATTATATATTATTTATATATAAGAATAAATTTAATATTATTATAAAAGCTATATTAAGTTAATTATTAATAAGATTAAAGAGATAATAAGGATATTATTTAATATATAAATAGCTAGGCCTTATATATTTTAACTATTAAGTTTAACTAGTATATTATAAAATATATTCTTAAAACTAGAAAATAAGCTATATTCTTAATAAAATATCTTTAATATAACTTTTAAATTACTAAAAGACTAAATAAGGCTTAAGTAATAATTTAATATTAAAGGCTAAGATATTTAGGATTAAGAAGTCTTAAATACTTAATAAATTATACCTTTAGTATTAAGATAAAGGATTTAATTATAATTAAATATAATATTTATAAAATAATAAAGATAAAGTAATAAAAATACTATAAACTATAAATATAAGCCTTAAAACCTAATAAAAGAGTCTTAATTAACTTTTATAACTATTTATTAAGAATAAATAATTATATATTTTATAAAATTATTATAAACTAGGAATTAAGACTTTATTAGGATTATTACTTTATTAATTACTTTAATAAGAATTTATTATTAATACTTAAGTACTTTATATAAATACTATAAATAATATATAATATTAAGCTTTACCTAATAGAAATAAATAATAAGTTATAAAAGGGAAGTTTAATATATACTTAGCTTATTAAAAAGGGAATTTAAGTAAATAAAAGTATTTTATATACTTAATAATAAAACGGCTTTAGAGAATACTTTAGGAAGGTAATAAAAGAGAAAGTTAGATTACTAATAATTAATAGTAAATTACCTTTAGGCCTCTAGCTAGAAATAATTTAAATAGTAATTTATTTACTTAATTATACCTTAAAATAAGAATTAAAGTATAAGATACCTTATAAAAGCTTTTTTATTATTATTTATAACTTATAAGAAAATAATTAACCTTAAATTAGCTATATAAGGATAATTAAATATAAAGTATTTACTTTAACTAATTTAATATAACTAAAGGATAAATATCTTTAATTAAAAATAACTTTAAAAGTATAAATTAAATACCTTATTAAATATAACTTATAAAATATATTTTAAGTTTAAAATTTAGTTACTAATAAGATATATATTAATTAAGATATCTTATTTAATAAAAAGGAATTCTTTAATATTAATATAATATATATAAAAGAAATTATTAATAAATAGACTTTAAAAGAGATATAAGTAAGAATATAATCTCTTATAAACTCTAAATAGCTTAATTAGATTATAAACCTAATTTAAGGCCTTAATAAGTAGGAAATTATAGAATTAAGCCTTAAAAATCTAATTAAAGACTTACCTACTAAAGAGGCAGAGTTAAAAGAAGATTAAGATATTAATAACTTAAAATACACTTAAGCTTAATTTAAGCTACTTTTAACCTTATTAAAAAGCCTATTTTTAAGCTTCCTTACTTAAATTAAAATATAATTAGGCTAATAAGTAAAGCTAAAAAGACTAAATAAAGATTTATTTATCCTTAACTAAGCCTTTAATATAGGTATAATAGCTATATTAATAGTAAAGTATAAAGAAAAGCTAGTTTTAAAGGTAATAAAAAGCTAATACCTTTATAAAAGACTTAAGCCTAAATATAAGGTATAAAGGACTTAAATAAACCTTATTCTAAATAGAGAAAAGTTCTATAAGAGGAATTTACCTTAGGCTTTAAGCTTTTATAGAAATTTATATAAGTATTATTTTAAAAAAGAGTTTAAATAAATATAAAGAGATTATTTAAAAAGTTATAAGTAAATAGGATTATAAATAGAAATTATAAGGTATAATTTATAAATTAATACTTTATAAATACTAGACTATATATAGGTCTTTATTTATAAGTTTAATAAGTATAAATACTTATAAAAATATAAGATAAGGCTTATTATTTAAGGAAATTAATAGTAAAAGTTAAATATTAATAAAACCTATATTATAATACTAGCTAAAAAGTTATTTAAGACCTTATTTATAATTATAATAAAATATAACCTTAAACTGCTATAATATAATATAGTAAATACTTTTATAAATATAAGATTATAAAGTAATATCTTTATAAAGCTATTACCTAGATTTAAGAAAGGCAAAAAAGTAAGTTAAGTATTACTTTTATATAAGGTATTATATAGTCTTTAAATTATATTACTTTTATAGTAAATAAAGCTTAAAAATATATTAAAAAACTTAAGATAGGAATTAAGACTTAATAAACCTTATTATTATTAAAAAGGAGATATTTTAATATTCTTTTATATAGATAATATAGTCTTTACCTTTAAGAAAGAGAATAAGGATATTATATCTTAATTTATATAAGCCTTATAAAAGAAATATAAACTAATAAGTAAAAATAAGCTATAATAATTCCTTAAAATAAAGATTATAAGAAATTAAAGTATAAAATATATTTAAGTAACTTAAATTATATATCTAGAGAAGATATATAAGTAAAGTACTATAAAAATACTAAATATATTATTAATAACTTAAGAAAAACTCTTATTAAATAAAAGAATAGCAGACCCTTTAATTATAAGCTAATATAAAAGAGCTATTAGATCTTTCCTTTATATAAGTATAATTATAAAACTAGATATTAGTTTTATAATCTTTTAATTAATAAGATTTATAACTAATTTAAGTAAAGAGCATATTAATATAGTAAATTAAGTCTTTAATTACCTATATATAACTTAATTTTATAGGCTATAGTTTAATTTTAAAGAAGGCTTTAAAGTTTATAATANTTACCTATATATAACTTAATTTTATAGGCTATAGTTTAATTTTAAAGAAGGCTTTAAAGTTTATAATAATATATTATTTATAAATAATTTTATTAATTAGAGAAGCTCTTAAGGTTATATAATAAAGCTATTTAAAAGCCTAATTAGATAGTATATAAATAAGTAAAATACTATAATAATATTAATAATTAAGGTAAAGTTACTTATACTTTTATAAGTAATAAAAAAAGGCCTATTTTAATAAAGACTACTTAAAGGTTTATAAATTAAGTTACTAAATATAGATTTATAACTCCTATATAATAACTAATAAATAATTAATTTACTTAAAAATCCTTTCTAAAAGCTAAAAACTAAATTAAAATATATAAATATATAAAATTATTAGCTATATAAATATATATAAAAGAAAGTAGTTTCTTTTACTTATATAAAAAATATAAAGCTTATAGTAAATAGGCTTATAAAGGCACTATAAGGCAAAAGATAAGAAAAAAGCTATAAGTAATTTAAATTAGTTAATATTAAGGATTATATAAATAAGTATTAAGATAAGTAAGTTATTAAGAAAATAATTAATAAAATCCTTAAAGAATTATAAATCTAAAATTAAAAATTAAGTTTAAGATTTATAATACTATTTCTAGTTTTTATAATATTATTTTAAATTATATAATATTATTTTAGATTTTATAATATTATTTTAGATTTTATAAAGTTATTTAAAGTTTATATTACTATTTTAAGATTTATAATATTAAATTATTTATTATAATATATTTTCTAAAAATACTTAATAATAAAGTATTTAAGATATATTACTTTTAGATTATAATATTTATAAGATAAAATATAAAATAAAAAGTATTACCTTAAAAAGACTTTTATTTAACTAAATACCTAAAGGCAAGAGATATAATATAAAGTGCCTTAAAAATAACTTAGAAAATAAAGAAATATATTACTACTTAGCTATATAAAGATTACCTGCCTTAAGAAAGGTTTAAGAAGCTATACCCTTTAATATAGTCTTTATTATAATATAGCGTTTCTTTTTCTCTTTTTAGTTATCTTATTAAAAAGTAAAATAATTAATAAAGGCTTAAAACTATAAAAGGTATTACTTACTTTATTAAGGTCTTTTATTATATAAGGTAAGCTATATAGAAATTAAGAAAATAAAAGGCATAAAGGAAGGCAGTAATAAAATTNTAAGAAGCTATACCCTTTAATATAGTCTTTATTATAATATAGCGTTTCTTTTTCTCTTTTTAGTTATCTTATTAAAAAGTAAAATAATTAATAAAGGCTTAAAACTATAAAAGGTATTACTTACTTTATTAAGGTCTTTTATTATATAAGGTAAGCTATATAGAAATTAAGAAAATAAAAGGCATAAAGGAAGGCAGTAATAAAATTATAAAATAAAACTAAATTAATAAAATAAATTATAAAATAAGAATTTAAAGTACTTATATCTTCTTATAAAAGCCCTAAAGAATATATTACTTATAATAATATATATTAAGGTATTTTTAATACTTATTATTACTTTTATTAATAATAATACTATTTAAGTAAATAAGGTAAGGTAAAACTCTTTTAATAATAATATTATCCTAATTAGTAAAGTAAAACCTAAAAGTAAGTAATAATATATATATAAATAATAGCAATAATAGCTTTTATTTATTATACTTTATAAGTAATATAAAAAGCCTTTATATTATAGGCTTTATTATAATAATAATTATAATTAAGTTAATAAAAGTAAAATATATATTTAAGCTATAAAACTACTTATATAAAGTAATAAAGAGGAAGGATATTTAAAAAGGACTTAAGCTAGTAATTTAATAACTTTAAGGCATTTAAAGAAGCTTTATTAAATATAATAAATAAAAATATAAAAATAAAAAAGTTAAATATAAATTAAAAGATATTATTTAAAAGTTAGTAAAAAAGCTTAAATCTTAATAATAAACCTAATAAAGAGAGTTATTATATAAAAGAAAATATTATATATTAAGTAATTATTATAATACCTAAAAAGAAAAAGAAAAAAAGAAAATCTTAAATTAATAAAAGGTTAAATTCTATAAAGTATATACTTAATAATAAGTTATTAAGAGAGAAGTAATACCATAGCTATATATAAAGTAATATAATAATAG
>WEXE01000849.1:0-17186 GCA_011035825.1 Fusarium cf. hostae | reverse complement strand
CGCCTGGATTGCAAAACGCTGCCGAAAACGGGAATCATATTGGCAAGGTAATGCAACGCTGCGAGGTCCAGCTCTGCGGAAGTTCAAGGCCGTGGGAGAGGGAGTCAACTTAAGCCACGTTTTTAGGCTTACCTGAGCCAGTAAGCCACGCAATTCTAGAACTGTCATCGAACTATTCCTAGACCAAAAACAATGAATTGCGGCCCGCAAGCGGTGTTGCGGCATCGAATACGGACCGCGTACCCGGGATATTGGATGGCTTACTGAGAGCTGATGAGGATCAACTCCATAATTAGTAAGAATTAGAAGACGTTGACAAGACTTCCAAAAATACAATTGGTCTAACTTCACGTGGAATTTGAGAAATGACGTCTTTATTTCCCGCAAGCTGACTCACTGGAGAGTTCAAGGTACCAACATCAACCTTAAACAAATATCATGTACCGTAGCTTGGTGTTTAGCATCTCGGAGAAGCCGTCTGCATGTAACATTCCGGATCTACAACTACAGTCCGAGTTAAATCCTAACGAATCATGTTGTAGCTTCTTGTGACAGCAAATTCCCTATTGAGGTAAGCTTAAGACAGGGTTTGAGAGAAACTGTAGGCAACCGTTTACTCAAGTACCGCAGGCGGTCTGCTTAACAATTTCCAACTGAGGTTTCAGAGTAATGTAACATGAGTGGCCTCATAATTATTGAGTCAGTTCTCAACTTCGCAAACTACCGGCGTTAAGAAGATCATGCATGAAGCGTAAATGGCAGTTGCTTAAGGACCCTGGTCTCTGAAGGATTCATGTACATCCGATCCATGGCAATTCGGGTCCTTTCGGCATTTACACGTCCCTTACTCATGGTAACGGGGTTGCTTACACGACGTACGTCGCTAATACGAAAAAGTGATCGNTGGCAGTTGCTTAAGGACCCTGGTCTCTGAAGGATTCATGTACATCCGATCCATGGCAATTCGGGTCCTTTCGGCATTTACACGTCCCTTACTCATGGTAACGGGGTTGCTTACACGACGTACGTCGCTAATACGAAAAAGTGATCGACAAGACAGATAGACGAAGAGTGCACGAGTCAATTGCAGCCCTGTTGAAGGATCCGAACGAGTCGAATATGGAAATCCGTAAATGCGGCCAATGACATTCCTTCTGCAACAATTATCAACATCAATTAGCATCCAAATCATCATCTCCGTTGTCGTCTTTCTCTTCTATCTCCGGGCTGCTTATCATAGCTCCCACCAATCATCACCTCATTCCGACCTCGCATGATCCCCCGCAGTATCAAATAATTTTAGCTCGTGAACCACCCAGTGACAAGAAGTCATTCTATCACATCCCATCACAGCGACTTCGTCGGCCGCCTCATACCCTGCTCAGCCGCACAGCCTCTCTCCCAGGAGCCCTAAAAATAAGCTGCAGTAGGGCGCAATGGACCCTGTATCCCTTGCCGGCTTGGCGCTGGGAGTTGCTTCCATCAGCCTCCAGGTCTACACAGGATGTATTCAAGGTAATTCTAGCTCATCGTAACCAGGGTCACCTTTGAAATTGGCATTGACATTCATTAGGGATACAGCTTCTTGTCACAGCATTGGGCTACGAAGATGAATGCAAATATCTCAATCTCCGTCTCAGGATGGAACAGCAACGTCTGTTTTGCTGGAGTGAGGCTTCTGGTCTACTTGATCTTGATGCCAAGAACCAAGACAAGGTTCTCAACTCAAACGTATTCAATCTTCACCGCCAGACTGTAATTGATCTGCTCGTTCAAATCCAGTGTCTCTTCAATGAGTTTACAGAGTACCAGCAGAAGCACAATAACCTCTCCACTGTTGTGGATAAAGATGGTGTTTTGGATGCTCCAGAAAAAGATGCCAAGTCATCAAACTACCCTATGAGTGAGAAGAAGCGAAACTTCATCAAAAAGGCCATGGCTGGGCTCAAGTCCAAATCGTCAGAAAGCCTAACTAGATTAAGGTGGACTTCATTTGACAAGCAAGGATTTGAAAGGTTGCTGGCTAAGTTTTCAGTTCTCAATGACAACATGACCAATATCCTCGACCACTCCTTACAGGTGGAGATGCGCAATACCGTACAGGACACGAATCGTGGAGTCTTATTGCTCCATCACAAGATAGCCGATCTGAGCCATCTTGTGTTAGCTCTCAAGTCTCAGCTCGACGCAGGTTCCCGGGTTGGGCCATCGCAAATGTCCAAACTGGAAAGGGAGGCCAATGCTGACGCTCTACGGCAATTGTCAAGATTAGCCAAGTTCAAGGCCTTCAATGAGACTATCGATCCCAAGTCAGATAGCCCAGCGGTCTTTGACGAAGCTGCTGCAAAGTTCCTCGATCTTGCAAAGCCGGGTCATCAGCGCAATCTATTCATCCCTCGATACCTCATAGAGCTGGACCCTGAGGTGGACGAATCAGATGCTCCGCGGTGTGAGGCTTTCATGAAGACAGCCGAAGGCAAGAAGAAAGTTTGGATTGAGTGGAAGGACTATGACAATACAGATACCCAACCAGGTTCACTATCGAAGGCCGATATCATTGAGAGAGTCCGGAAACTTGCTGCTTTGCTGAACCATAGTCCCAAGCCTGAGGCCTTTCGCACTCCTCACTGTCTCGGATTCTTCGATAAAGCTGATCCCAACATCCCCGAGGATGACGTTGATATTCTAGATCGACGACTCGGCCTCATCTTCGAGCGCCCATCCGACGATAATCTACATACTTCACTCCCACCCGTTTCTCTCCGTGAACTTCTTCAAGACCCAAAGATCCGCAAGCCTCGTGTTACAGAGCGAGTATACTTGGCACACGCTATCAGCAACTGTCTCCTATACCTTCATGCTGTACACTGGCTACACAAGGGTCTTCGCAGTCATAATGTGTTATTCTTCCGAACAGGTGATGGTCATATAGACTACCGCCAACCATATCTCTCAGGCTTCGACTTTTCACGACCTGGAGGCTCAGATGAGATGACAGATGCACCAGGGGATGACGCAGAGCATGATCTATACCGACATCCCAACGCTCAGTCAAACCGTCGGCGAGATAGGGAGCGTTCGAAGAAGAGCTTCGACATTTATAGTCTGGGTGTCATTCTGGTCGAATTAGCACATTGGCGGCCGGTTGAAGATGTCTTAAATATCGATATGCGACGTGCGCGCGGAAGACCTGATGTTGTGCGTGGTGTTCGAGAGGCTCTGCTGGAGGAAAACCGAGTCGCAGCAGTTGGTGCTGACATGGGAGAGAGATTTGAAGATGCAACACGGAAGTGCTTGGCTGGAGGTAATGAGTTGGGACTAAAGGAGGGAGATGATGAGACGCAAGATGAAGTTGCTGAAAAGTTGTCAATGAAATTCTATGAGGACGTAGTAAAACGATTGGAGGGTGTGGTCGTGTAGGGCGACTATGTGTTAGGGACTCGCGTTTGGACTTGTCATGACTGAACGAAGCGATGAGAAAATGGCCGTAAATGAAATACTCTGACGAGGTATTATTAGAAGAAAAAGCTATCAAAAATCGTCGTATCATTAGCCAACGATGGTATCCCTTTAAAATGCCCTCCCAAGTAAATCGTGCCTGAACGCCAGAGCTTTACTCTATCATATCTTTGTAAGAAATTGTTTAACAGCAGCAGTCTAGGCATTCAAAACAGCAAAGACCAGCGCAGATACCACAGCAAATGGCCTGGGAAAAGTGTTAGTTAATGTTGCAGAGTTGAATGAAGAATTGGTTGTGCTTACACCACCGTCCTTGCCTCCTCGCATGCTCATTTCAGGCTGTTCCATTGTCATGGGTTGAACTGGGCGCTAATAAAAATGAGTTAGTCAATTACATTTCATGGTGTTTAAAATTCAATGCTTGGCTGTTGCGTCTTGGCGAAACATAGAAGAGACTCGGTAGAAGCCAAGCCGGAGGTTCGTGGGTGACATACCGGCTGTTCGGTGCTGGTTCGTTCGGCAGGGAACGCTGCGGGGGCCGGTTCACGGGGCATTTGCATGGCCGAAGAAGTAGAAGAAGGCATCTTGACTGTTGTAATGGAGAGTATACAACTGAATTGACTGGCGTGTATAAGAAAAGAGGTTTATGGGCAAGCAGTTGGTGTTCTATATCACTGTAGGTTGAAAAAAGAAGGATGAAAATCAGGCCAGGACAAAGAGCGCAACGTTGTTGTTATAAGGCTCTCACCTCAAGCAGCTGATTCAACGGGACAGGGTCCACGGTCCATTAGAGGCGGGCCCCATTGACTCAAACGAGGCGTCAGGATTTGGGGCTGACAGGATTAGTATTGGATTTTCTCTTGGGCACGGCACATGGACTCATCCCCAACAATAACATGACCATGACCATGTTCCTTCGGTGCCGTGACCTCCGAGCGAGGTCAGCCGGAGCCCACATGGGAGTCACTCTGCTGAGGATTCGTCTACTGCAAGACATCACAATTCGGCAACTATCGACATCATCATGACTTGAAAGATACTACCCCTTCACATCACAGATTCTGCACCTGTCAAGTACTGCATAAGTCTCCCACTTATGCGTGGCTGCTCATGCGAGCCGCTCTAACGCGGACGGCACGCCCGATGCCCCGGGCTAAAAAAGAGAGAGCGAAAAATAGCCTGAACAGAGAAAAAGAAACAATGACGTATGCCTGACGGGAACTATTGAGTGGTTGCAGGCGGACCCCTGCTCGCAAACCAGCGTGTTCTGGAACAAGCCTAATCTCTGGTTCTTCTGTAATGTTACATATTCTAGAAGCCATGGAGAACCACTTCTCGGTGTTCCGATTGAGGCTTTTCTTCTTAATACACGTATTGTATTGCGAGTTCTTTCTAAGAATAGCTGTGTCGGTTCGGCCGAGTCATTCATTGACGATGGCTTAGAGTCTATCTGGCACGGTTATAACGGCGGAGAACATGTACGTAATCTGTCAGTTAAGCCACTGCGACGACGTCAAAGCTGAGGCTGTAAATAAATGGATTAACTCTAAGTTGAAGAGAAGGTTAATGTAATTTAATGCAAGGGCTCCTTTGGTTATAGTGTTATGCGACAAATAAGTAAACTTTTACATGGATTCGTCTCCTCCTCGAAGTTCTGATTGACATTGTCATTCATGGCTTGTACCAATAGTCATGGTAAATAAGTGAAGTACCTAGATAATATATGTTACCACATCTATTATTTATAAGATCTAAAGTCTCAACAGCGCATACTTAATCTTACCCAGTCCTATCTTTTGATAAAGCTTACTATTTGCTCAAGGTAGCAGGATTGACATATACTCATATCGTTTATAGATTGAATCCTCTCGCCCTCAGGTTCAGGGGATACATATCCTCTGTAAGTAATATTAATAGTCGGTAGTGCTATAAAATTATATCCGAAAAGCTAACCTGGGATTGTCTAACATTCACGATACTACATTTGCATTATGAAAGAACTTTTACTGTACTAATATTGAACTACGCACTCCGTTATCTAATTCCGTAAAAGTTATCCTCGTGACATTCATAGTAGAATTGGAGGAACTCAGTGGAATATAAAGCATATTGAGAACGCGTCAAGACTTGACCAAATGCAAAACAATAAGGATTCGAGGACTTGGTACAGGGTAGGTGGATATATGCCGGTAATAAAACATGCCGAGTAATATGGCCTAGATTAACGGGAAAGCGATAGCAAACCATGAATTGATAGTTGAACTAGTTGTTATTGCTTCTATACAACATCGCTTTTTCTAAAATCTCGACGGTCGTTTCTCAGTGCCTCCTTTTCTGTCGTCACATTCATGATAGAACTCTAAGGAGCCAATGATTGATAATCAGTTAAGGTTCATATATTGTTTCAACCAACACAATCACATTGCCTAAGGAAGCAGACTACAATTACGGGAAACACATCCTTACCCGCAGTTGTATCAATCTCATGGCGAAACATTGATTGTCAGCTGGATGAAACATGAACCTAACAGGGTCATTCATAAACGTGGTGGTCACAAGATTAAAGAACTCAACAAGAAATATACTCAGTGTCAATACGTACCTAGATATACACTGCTATTATCGCAATATGAATATGTAGTAGTTAAAACTAAATAGTAAGATATTGAACTAGAATAAAGTTAGATCTCGACATCTAGAGTTTTGGATTTGCCGACAATTCCCCGCCGTTGAAACAATGAATAAGGTAAGATGGAATGGAATGTGAGGTGGCAGTGGAGTTCCTTGATCCGGGGACTAAGCCACTGAGCACCGAACCTAATTGATGGGTAAGGTCAGGCCTGCAACCTCCAACAACTTGCCAAGGGGCCATGTGTTTTTGACGATGCGACCGTTCTAAATCACTCTTATACTCAGCATTTGTTTGATCCCAATGACTTGAATCGCCAGTTTTGCCATTCCTTTTGCATCAATTCTGCCCCGATCGAATCTCCTCGACCCCCTTTCGACCGCCAGAAGCTTTCTTGGCTCCTTGGCTCCAGCTCGCTCCCTGTTGGACGGGGTCGCCGTCATCTCCCTCACCCTCGAAATCCTCCTCAACCGTCATCGTCAATAATCGTCTATATTTCCGCTCACGATGGCTTCACACGGCCAATATCCTCCTGCGCACATGATGCCCAAAAAGCATCATCATCATGCCCCCTATGGCTCTCCTGTGGCTATCCCTGGAGGCGCTCCGGTTGGTACCTTCGCCCCAGGCACCAAGATCCAGGTGGGCAGCCACCGCGTGGTGATTCAGAAATATCTCTCCGAGGGAGGCTTCGCCCATGTTTACCTTGTCAGGCTGGCCAAGCCTGTTGACGGCACCGATCAGGCTGTCCTGAAGCGAGTTGCGGTCCCCGATAAGGATACCTTGCGGGGCATGCGCATCGAGGTTGAGACAATGAAGCGTCTGAAAGGCCATCGACCGATCGTCACATATATCGACTCGCATGCCTCCGAGCTTCACGGAGGAGGATACGAAGTCTTTCTGCTCATGGAGTTTTGCAATGGCGGTGGCTTGATCGATTTTATGAACACCAGGCTACAACACCGCCTAACGGAGCCAGAGATCCTCAACATCTTCACCGACATCGCTGAGGGTGTCGCCTGCATGCACTACCTAAAACCACCACTGCTACACCGCGATATCAAAGTCGAAAACGTTCTTATTACCGCCAGAGGATCCTCCAAACGATTTAAGCTTTGCGATTTCGGTTCAGCTGCATCACCTCGTCCCGCCCCCACTACCGTCACCGAATGTCGTCTTATGGATGAAGATGTACAGAAACACACCACGATGCAGTATAGGAGTCCCGAGATGATCGATGTATATCGCAAGCAACCCATAAACGAAAAATCCGATATTTGGGCATTGGGAGTTTTATTGTATAAGCTGTGCTATTACACTACTCCCTTTGAGGACCAGGGCCAATTGGCAATTTTGAATGCCAGTTACAGATTCCCAAGTCATCCTGTATTTTCTGACAGGCTCAAGAAATTGATAGGTAATGTTTATTGGCCCTGGTTGTTTGTTTCAGGACTAACATAATTCCAGCATCAATGTTGAGAGAAAACCTACAAGATCGGCCGAATATCTACCAGGTGCTAAAGGAAGGATGCGCCATGCAAGGGCGTGATGTTCCGGTTCAAGATGTAGGTGTACGGCGATCCCGAGAAGAATTTATAATAACAATGGTCATAGATTTACAGTCGTTCGCAAACCCACGCAAGAACCGACAGTCCCCAACCCAAGGCCCAGAAACCAGAACAAACGCCAGCTGTGGGTGCAGTGTTTACGCGAGCTGAGCCTCAGAAGCAAGTTATTCCTGATGTTGTACCGATGCGAAGAGGACGGCCGACGGCTTCCCCGGCTCCAGCCAAGGTAGCACAGAAGCCAGATGCTTCTCCGATGAGGAAGACTGAGGGAGATCCATTCGCGGCCCTTGATGCCAAGGCTGCTTCGAAAGGATTTGACGAACTGTCTTCAAGATTCCCTACGCTCGATCAATTCTCACTATTGCACGACCAAGGCTCCAAATTCGATTTTGATGTTTCCTCACCTGTCTCACCCACAGTCAATACCTCCTCTGACTTGAATGAGAGAGTGACGGCTAAACTGGCGGATGAGGCATTCGCAGCGCCACAGACTGAGGCCCCTCGACCGAAGCCAGTGTCTAGAACACACTCGGTAACTCCTGTGGGACACCATGCCGCAGTCGCTTCACCTCCTTTGGAGCCCCCGCTGGCTAAGACCTTGTCCGCACCAAGTAGACCTGATATTAGCCGGGCGCAGTCCATTATTAGCAACAACCCTGAGTTGCAAGCGATTTCTTCTCAATCCAACTCACGATATGTCTCTACTGGCACGATGACCTCGACACCTCCACCTGAGAAGTTGAACCGGGATGTGGAACGGCCTGTTCAGCGCGAAATCGCTGAATATTCTCGCTCCAGCAGCGCCACAAAGCAGGTTGACCCAAGTGCAGCGCAATGGAACGCAGAGGAACCCCGCGCTGCGGTCTCGCAAAGAATTTCAGCCTTTCAGCAGTCTAGTCATGAACGACAGCCGTCTTCATCGAGGCCTTCACTGGAAGGCGGCCGCCCTCGTGCTGATTTCTTAGAACCTTCTGCTCGCGCCTCGCCAACCCCTTCGCGGCCACGACCCGCCAGCACAAACCTTGAGGGTACAACTCTCGATTTCTTGCGCGAAAGGGAGGCTGCATCACGCTCATCAAGCCGACCGCCCCAGTCTCGCTCTCCCTATCAAGAGCCAGCGGACGAACCGCGCACGTCGAGCGATATGGAGTTCTTGAGAAGTCTGGAGGATTCGGAGCGGACTAAGTCTAGCAAGCGTTCCAGCTTGACTTCGCTATCTGGCAACAAGAACATCTTGGCTGGAAAATTCGGTGATGCATTTAAGCGCTTTGAAGGCAGCTCTCCCAACAATGGAAGAAACCCTTCGCCAGAAAGGGAGATGGCACGCCGAGATCTTACCCCCATTGCGGGCTCCGAGGCAACTGATGGGCGCAGTGATGACGGTCATGTCCATGATGATGAGGATCGCATGACACCTGAAATGAGGCGGGAAATGGAACGACTGAAGCTCCAGGAAGAGGAACAGCGGGTAGAAGCAGCACAAGCCGAATATCGAAAGAGGGTTGCTGCAGGACAACGAGGACCACCAGTTCCACCTAAGAGTATTGGAGGAGTTTCCCGTGCTGTCAGCATTCAGAACAGGGTTCAAAGTCTCTTGAATGAAGATCAAAGGCCCTCCAATATTCAAAGAACTGCCCAAGGATATGGAAAGTATACTGATGTTCCAGAGACTGGTAACAAACCCGAGAAACCCCTTCCTGGAGTTCCCAAGAAGCCCCTTACGGTGGCGAAAACACGGGTCGATCCTCCTCAAGCACGAGGACCTTCTTCGACATCTTCTGCGCCCCCAGCTCTTACATCTAAACCCCCTGCGAAACCCCCTGCTCCAAAGAAGCCAGTGCATCTCAATAGTCTCCCTACTGGCCAACGGCCATCGTCACCTCAAAAGCCCACGCGGGCCCAAACATCGACGGAAGAGCTAATTGAATTTCCCGGACAACAAATGGTGGATATGACAGCTCAAGAGAAGGATGATTATCTTCAGGACTTTTCCAAAAGGTTCCCCAGTCTAGGTTCGATCGAAATGGTTGAGCGAGAAATTGGGGGCCAGAACGGAGGATCAAGCCGATAAATAGACATTGGTGGAGGGATTTAGAATTGCCATACTGCACATACACTTGAATATACTCAGCGCATAGCGTCCAGAATGTTTCTGGTAAATCAAAGGTCCTGTTTCTGGATGGTGAAAGTCATGCATATGGTGGGGTTATGCACATATGCAGTGCAATTCCTTATCTTATCTCCCAATATTTTTTTTTCGGTCCTTGGTTTTGGTTTGTAGCTGGGATTGAAGCTTTCTGCAGCGACTACTCAACATCAGAATACATTCGACGAAATGGCCAAACGCAAGAGACAAGCTATCGCTCAAAGCGAGCCTGCTTCCGAGCCTTCGATCAAGAAGAAGGCAAAGGGTGCCCAAGTTCTTAAGGAAAAGCCTGTAAAGGCAAAGACTTCAGCGCCGAAGAAGTCTACTACCACCACGACCGCCTCGAATGCGCCCGAGACCATTCAGATCGTTGTCGGCTCCTACGACCGAATTCTTCACGGATTGACAGTGACTGTTGGAGGCAAGGAGAAGGCTGATTTCGCCGACACATTTCTTTTCAATGCCCATACCTCGGCGATTCGTTGCGTCGCTGCGTCGCCCATCTCAGCGCCCGTTCCTGGGCAGACACAAAAGGTCATGCTTGCCTCTGGTAGCACCGACGAGCGTGTGAACGTTTACAACTTGTCGGCGCATCCGCCCAGTCGAAAGAACCAGGAGATCCTGGCTAAGGTTGCTCCCCGACCAATTCTCGAGAACCCCAAGAACCGAGAGGTTGGCACGCTGCTTCATCACTCGTCGACTGTGACATCGCTATGTTTCCCTACACGATCAAAGCTACTATCATCGAGCGAAGACTCTACAATTGCGGTCACACGAACACGAGATTGGTCTTTACTCAGCAACATCAAGGCGCCGATTCCTAAGCCTCAAGGCAGACCCAGCGGTGACACAGCGCCTTTCGGTGGCACTCCTTCTGGTGTGAACGACTTTGCCATCCACCCCAGTATGAAACTTATGATCAGTGTTAGCAAGGGCGAGCGATCAATGCGATTGTGGAACTTGGTCACTGGCAAGAAGGCTGGAGTGTTAAACTTTAGCAAAGACATGCTGCAGGAGGCTGGCGAGGGAAAACATTCGACTGGAGAGGGACGAAGAGTTGTTTGGGGAAGCGTTGATGGAGCAGATGAGTTCGCCGTAGGATTTGATCGGGATATTGTGGCATTTGGCATGGACAGTGTGCCCAAATGCAGGGTTATGGGATCAATTCGTACAAAGGTGCACCAGTTCTTCTATGTTGCACTGGACAAGGAAGGGGATGCGACGCTATTGGCGGTTGCTACAGAGGATGGCCGCATCCTGTTCTTCTCAACCAAGGAATCGGACCTTACACAACCGGAGTCGGAAGACAAGAAGCTCCCGACAGCCAAGTTGATGGGTCAAATCGGCGGAAAAGCCGGCGGGGTTGAGGGCCGAATCAAGGACTTTGTGGTGGTGCCGAGTGCGGAGGACGCCTCGACGCTGTACGTGGCTGGCGGGAGCAGCGACGGACGGATCCGCGTTTGGCGGGTGGGAGTACTGGAGCTGCAGGGTAACGGCAAAACAGAGGAGGCCAAGGGAGAGTTGTTGGGGATGTATGAGACGCAAAACAGAATCACATGCATGACGGCGTTTATGATGATACCCCGGCCAGAGGGAGTTGAGGATAGTGAGGATGAGCTGGATGATGATGAGGAAGAGGAGAGTGAGAGCGATGAAGAGTAAACGAGGAGTTAAAATTCATGTTATTGGTTGGATATTTGTGTTTGTTGTGATACTGTAGCTAGCAATCTATAAACTAATGTTAGATATGTGAGGAATTGGTGGTGGTGATGCGAGAGTCAGTTGTTTTATGTGCCCAGAATCACATGCAAATCGAACCAAGCATGCCATTGAACTCGCCACAGTCATTGAGTTTACACCAGCGTCAGACCGGTCAAGAAATACTACGTGCTATGTATGTACAGTTGCAGTGCAGTATCAACAATTACAAGCACATAAACGAATCGCACCGCGGATTTCCCTTTAGGTTTCTTGGGTCACAGCTCAGGGCCCCAGGGGATTGCTGATCTTGTATGTGCTTGAATCACGAGGGGGTCATAAATGCAAGTCAAAGCAGAATTACCTTAGTCTGACCAACCACGGAGTCTCGAATTCAAGCTTGAGGCGTTTTGAATGTGGGGTAATAGACGGGATTGGATGGAGGATGATGATCAAGAATGTCAACAACAGGCACTAGAGGTTGAAGAAGAGATATCCAATGCCAATATGGACATTGAGTATTAGAATTGAATATTATCAAGTTACAGATAATAAAGTTCATCATTAATGACTCTGCAACATCAGTATCAGTGACATCTTTACAGAACCAGGCGGGGACTCACCCACCTAAAGAGACAGGGGTTCAGGGCCCTCAAGAGCTGCTGATGCAGGTAAATGGGGCACATCTACGTAATTCCTGGGGGCCCTTAGTCGTGAAACTGCCCGTCCCTTGGTCTTGTGAGCATGTGAAGAATGAACAACCTCGTTCAGCTCGTTCGTTTCCCTTTTCAGTTGAGGCTAACTACGTGCCGTCTCTTTTTCCTTTTCCTCTCTCTCACTCTCTCACTGTTCTTGTTACTACTCTCTTACTCAGGTACCCTCTATATTTTGGGTTTCAAGGCTTGGTATTAAACTGTCCTCTTTTCTGTTTCCTTTTACCCATCTTCTCATTCCAGTCTTACTCTTTGCCACTCAATCCCAACCTCGTTATACTCGCTTCAACAGCAAGATATTTGAAGCTCTTCAATTCCCCATAGCATTTGCCGTTTATTCCCAATTGCTTGACTTGCTTCGGATATCCCGGTTCAACTAGCTTTAGGCCCTGTGCTCGTTAGCTCGCGCTGTGAAAGTGGTAGACAGGGTTGCAGAGACTGGACCCCAACAGCTTCAAATTATTTTATCCGGGACAGACAAAGCCTCGGAAGCTACACGAATATTTGCTTAGGATACTAAGCTGAGACTGGTCGAGACTGTGAGTATAGTAACACTGCATTGCCCAGATATTGAGACTTGCAGGTTTCAGCTCACCTCAGCTGAACCCGAGCCTTGTTCATAAACCATTGCTGTCCCTCACCATTGTCTTTATACCAGTCCCTAACAACCAAAACAGTCAGTTATACATACCCTTAGCTTCAAAATGGCCGACGATGGTCCTCCTCTTATTCGTCCCGTCCCTCGAAGACCCTTCGATCTCAGTTTGACGACTCCTACACCACCAAGCGAGAACTCGTCTCCTCCAACTCCCGCGCCAGCTCCAGACCCCAACATTGCGCGCTTCCTACAACCAACTCCCGAGCCTGCGAGCGCAGGTCTGAGCAGGCCACAGTCGTTCATGAATTTGACCTCCTCGACGCTCTTCGGAATATACTCTCCCACGACATCCTCTTCGCGTGACCGTGTCTTTGCCGATCGCGATGAACTCGATACACCTTGGGGAACAGGCGCTCAGACACCCATCAAGAGACCTAGCATCGACGACGCTACGTTTGATTTTCTGAAGGATCGATCACACCATATTCGTCGCCGGTCCTCGATTCGAATTCATGAACCCGCTGGGCCTTTAAAGCATACCCCATCTGGTGGTGCTCTAGTATTAAGAGGACTGTTGCTTTTCGTCCTCGGCGTGGGATATGGCGTATTAGTCACATCGCGCTTCCACGAGTCGGACAGGCTTCCGTCTCGTGCTACGTATAACTGGGGTCATTTGACATTTTGGGGTCTTGCTGGCGTTGCACTGGGCGCGCTGTTTCCTTGGTTCGATCGAGTATGGGAGAATTCGTTCGGCGACAAGGAGGACGAAGCTGTGTTAGAAAACAGTGCTTCAACGAAAGATGACGACCCAAGCACTGACTGGGCGCTTGCTGTCCGGGCTATCGGCGCCTTTGTCGGAATTGTTTTCGCCATTGTAAGTCAGCCAACGACAAAGCTATTGTTCCGCATAACTAACATCCCGCAGCGCAAAGTGGCCTGGGCGTCCACCCTTCAGGTGTCACTGACCTTGGCACTTGTTAATCCCCTCCTATGGTGGCTTATCGATCGCTCCAAGCCTGGTTTTCTTCTCTCAGCTGCGGTTGGGCTAGCAGGGTCGGTTGTGCTTCTCGGCGTGAACCCAGATATGATGCCGGCACCTACTCAGGTTCCGTTCAGACATTTGGTTAATGCCACAATGGCAGCCGATGGAGATATGCCCATTCTCGGTGGACTCGCCCGGCAGAAGACGCTCGAGACGGGCATGTGGATGTTGAGTGTGCTTTTCTGCAGTTGTGTCTGCTTTGGAAATATCGGTCGTCGACTTACCCTCGGGCCATCGACAACAGCCAAGGGGCGCTGGGCCGGAGTGAGATGATGACAAGCGAGAAGCTGATCTGATGTGCAATCAGCTGTAGTGGTCTTTTCACATTCTGAGCATGATGCGTCTATGATATCCTTTTCGTTTGGGCGACAATCATGGGCAGGTATATATTGGGCGGGTTTATTGGACAATGGGAACGGGAGGTATGTGTATAGTTATCGAGATTGGATAAGGGCATTTTGCAGATTATAAGGGATGATATGATGGCTTAGTTTACCGATATGGTCTGTTTATGACGACAACTATTCTGCTCTTCTGTTCTCCTGAATAGAATAGCATGGGTAGATAGGCTAGGCTTAAATGGCTAAGGAATGATAATACCATTTCATTCTACGTTTCAATTTCTAAAAGCAAATTCACGAATCTGTCACGATATGTTGTTTCTTTTTATCGTTCAGATATCTTAGCTGTAGACCCAATCTGCTGAACTAGCCATCTCGTACTATCGAGTTGAAGCTCCGTTGGTCCAGCAAAGAATTGGATACCACTTGCAAACTTTTGCCTGTTGTTTTTCTCTTTTTCCTTCTCGAGTCTTGATTTGTTTCCCAATATCAAATCCAAAAGAATGTTCGCCCTTTACTCCTTCATGGATAAACCCTGTAACGGCCGACGATCATCGCGTGACGCAAGCTCTACAACGTCATTTGTGTATCAGGTCCAGAGCAATTCTAGTTTGCGCTCTTGATCGCCTCCTTAACGGCTGCTGATTTTTCTTGAATAGCGGAGCCGAAGTCGACGTTGGAGAGGCCGAGCATGACGAGCATACGAGGGTTTTGAATCATCTCGTTGATTGTGATGGTACGTGTGCAAACGTCGGTGTAGGAAGCGAGGGCAGCTTCGGGGCCAGAAGCGACTGTTACAGAGAAGATAGTGTAAGCCCAGGTACACTCTTCCATAGAAGTTAGCAATAGGATAGCTTCTACTACTCACCACCATCGTTCTTGGGAATTTGTTCAGGATGCTGAACTTTTCGACCAGCAGCAATGTTGTCTAACTCGGTCATGATATAATGAGATCTCTTGACATAGTCCCAAACGTGAAAGAGACCACGATCAACATTGGGAGGAGTCCATTGAGAATGAGACTCTATGGCTGAAACGAGGTCTGCCAAGCGAGCTGTGATGTCTTCACGCTGCTCTGGGGTGGGGAGTTGAGAGGTGGAGACAGAAGTCATGATGGGTATGTTATGGATGAGTATTTGGTGTTGATGAAGAAAAAGTCGGGTTGAAGGTTAGAAAAAGAAGAGAAAGATTAAAGAAGAGAGTGAAAGGGAGAATAAACAGAAAAAGAGGAGAAGAAAGCAAAAATGTAGCATCAACGTCAGAAAAAGCAGCTTCCCCGCTGCTTCGAGTGTCGTCTGTCCAATTGCCTCTTTACGCAGAGCAAAGCAAAAACTCCATTTCTCTCTAACCGTCCCTAGTACGTCAGGGGGCCCTTGTGGCTTTCTTGTATCTCTCGTCAGAACGTTACCACCTGAAAGGGCTGAAGTTTAGGGCGTTTCAGCCATTGATCGATCCAAGCAACATCGATAATACTTTGAGTCAAAACCTTGAGCTTGGATGAGTGGGATAAGCCCTAGACTTCAACGGTTCTCTCAACATGTTTGGGGACGAGAAGCTATCACGAGCAGGGGAGCTATACGGAAGGGATGAGACGGTAAGCTTACGCACAGACTGTTTCTAACAAGGTAGCTAGCTACTGTGACGATAGGAAGAAGCTCAAGGGAAGGGAATGACATGTGATGGAACAAGTCACAGACCGGAAGAAGCCGTCGATGAATAACGGAATTGCGTAGACAGAAAATAATGTGACTTTAATAAAAGTGGTAATCGTATTTACTAAGAGAATAATGCTCATAGGTAGAGAGGTTCTCAAGGGAGGATCAGATCAGAGAGAGCTTAGCCAGTTCAGCTATTGTGGGGAGGTTGAATTCAGGGTCCTGGAGCTTGAGGTTGAGGTTCAAAATGGGGCTCTTGTTGGTTATTGAGTTGGTAGAGATTCAACATATGGAAGCAGAAAATGGTCGTGTGATGAATTACCTTTCTTGGCAGCCATTCTCACATATGATCAATGTTGATGACGAGTTCAACCCCTAGGAGAGAAGTTATATTGACAAAGCGGAAGAATGAATGGTACTCGTCATCCATAACTCGGCATCGCCAAGAGTTCTCAATAGCGACAATAGAGTAAGTCCTGATTCGGGAACCAAGAAATCGGAGATGGTCTAGAACATTTGGAACATTGGCGAATGCGAACTGATCTAACTAATTTCGAAGGGCGTATTGCTCTTACAACGCTATAGTAAGCGTCATCCAAAGAAGGGTCCTGGGGTACAGCACCTAAACTCATGACGAAGATAAGGTCACTCCAAAGAACAGGCACAACAAGTCATGAGAGTCTAGAGCTTGGTCACGTTTGGCGGCTAATGAACCAGCAGAGATGTTGCCTCAATTCATCAAGATGGAATTCCGTTGCACACCCATATACCGAGTAGCATAAAGAAGTACGTTTTCAACTCGTGTACTGGATGTGCCATATGTACTGTGCAGCCCGGAAAGCTGGAAACGTTGTGTGACATGACAGCAGCGAGAACTACTGCTTGTCTCTCTGTATAAGGAAATCGTTGCAAAGGAGGCTGAAAGGTTGAGGAAATTGATTGGCCGCATCTCGATCCGGGCCGCCACACCCTCGAGACTATTGGATGACAAGGGCAACGATGATGCGTAGATTGGGTTCTGTCCAACACTTTGAACTGTTGATGCTGAGAGTAGAGAATGAGATCTCAGATTGAACAACTCTCTCCCGTGTCAGAAGGCAAAAAAGAATTGACGGGATCTACAGAATCTCCTAGTATTCATGAAAGATTAGTTATCCAAGGCAAAAAAAGATCGTTGGCATCATGACCATTGCCCATCATGGATCCCTTGCGGACCCCCCGTCTCATATGACGCCAACGACTTTCTTTTGAGCCTCTTTCAAGTCATGACCTGACCCTAGATCCTGCGGTCTTGGTTCAGTTCTTAGCTCTTACTGTGCAAAAACCAGGCCGAAAAG
>WEXE01000848.1:0-17338 GCA_011035825.1 Fusarium cf. hostae | reverse complement strand
GTATTATAAAATAAGCCCTTTTAGAGTTATTAATATAAAAAAATAACTACTTAAGTAGCTTAGAGGTTAGGATTTAATAATATAATATATTTAAATAAAATTAATACTTTTTTTACTAATTAGTATTTAGATTTAAGTAGAAATTATATATAAAATTAATAAAATTTGCAATAACTAGCTATAAGGGGTTATCCTACCCTTTTATGCCGTTTTACTATTTTAGGCCTAACTAAGCAAGCTTAGTTAGCTCGCCCTGCCCCGCGGCATGAGTTAATAGGTATTTTATAAAACTTTTTTTTTTTACTTATTATTAAGATAAAAGTTCTTCTTGGGTTTATATCTCTAGATAATTTTACCTCGGACTTTAGAACTAGTAATACCTCTTTATAAGAAATAACTAGCTCTTAAAATAGGTAAAGCTTATATATATTAAAGCATTCTAATATGGTTTTATAGGTATATCTAGTAATACAGTGCCTGTTATTTAGGTAGCTATAAAATGACTTTTGCCTAGGTTAGTTTATTAATTTGCATATAATGTAAAAAAGAATTTAATACTGAGCATGGTAGAGGAATCTATTAGCATACTTAGTTTAGTTGTTATTGTTGTAATTGGAAACGCCACTGTTAGTCCTGATTTTTTTCAATGCTTGGTCCTGGCCGTCAGGTTCTGTTAACCTTTTATAGCAGGTCTTATAAGCTACAGTAGCGTTTACACCAGTAGATTCTTCTTGTAAATAAAGGTAATATTTCTTATAATAACTTCGGCTCTGTTCTTACTAAATATTTAATAATTAGGTAATATATTTCTAAGAGCTTTAGTTAAAACCTTTCTAAAAGGGCTTAATTAATAGAATATATAGTTAATAATATATAAAGATAATAACTAGCTTATATTATAAATATATATATTAAATTAGCGATATTAAAAGAGTAATAGAAATATATCTTTTTAATTAGTTTTATTAAGTATTACTTAGTAATTACTATAATAATATATCTATATATTAATAATATATAGGGTATAATTAGGTTTTAAATACTACTTCTTAAGATACTTAAAGCTTGCTTAAATAATAGATACTTCCTTTTATTATTAAGGTCTAAAAAGAAATACTATTTGCTATAATAGTATATTATATATATCTTCCTACCTATAAATTCCCTAATTAGTTAAATAATAATAAAATACTTTAACATATTAAGGCTAAGATTTATAAGAATATAATAAGTAATATTAGATATATAATAGTTAAATACGTAGGCCTTATTATAATTAATAAAATTAATTATTTTTCTATTATAGAAAAATATATTATATATATATAATTTTAAATTTAAGTATTAAATCCTAATTACCTTAATGCCCTAGCTAGGTAGACTAGCTTTAAAGTAAATTACTATAAAAGCAAACTTATTAAGTTTAATACTAATACTTAGATACTTATAATAAATCTCTATATTTTAGTATTTAGATTTTATAAAAGGTATATTATAAAATAGCAATTTCTAAAGCTTATAGAGGAGTATTTTTTATATATATTTATTAAGTTATTTTTAATTATATTAATAAATAATTAGCCTACTTTGTAATATATTAAATTGTTTTAAATAATAGAAATATTAATATCTAGTTACTATTTTAATAATATCTTATTTACTTACTTTTATATTATTATTATAGCTTTATAATAAGCCTAATAAAACTTTAATAATAAGACTTTTTTATTATTACTAATTATAAATAATTAGCTATTTAAAGCCTAAGTTAAGTTACCTAGAACTCTTTTTTATTTTATAATAAATTTTATAAATACTTTTAATTTACTTAACTTTTTAAATAATATATAATAATCTTATAACTACTAGAATTATAACACTTTAATATTTAAGTAGTTATAAAGCTAATAGCTTGTTTAATAGGTATTAAAGTATATAGTTATATATTAAGCTTTAAGAGTAACGTGGTTAATAAGCAAGTAACCCAGATAAGCAAGTAACCCAGATAAGCAAGTAACCCAGATAAGTAAGTAACCCAAAAATCCCTTACCTTATAACATTTCTATTTAATTAAATACTTCTTAACTACTAAATATGCTATAATAATTAAATAAAGCTAGAATCCTTCTTGCCCTTTAGGCCTTTTAAAATAACCTAAACTTAAGTATATAACAGGCAGTAACTAGATATAAAGTCTACTATTATACCTTATAACGCTATTAAAATGGCATTTAATCGCGATGCGATTCTATCCTAAATTCATAAAGACTATCTAATCTAGAGAAATAGATAATAGTCTAATTTATTCTTAACCTAGATTAATAAGGATTTCCCTTATAACTGCATTTTATAAAAGAAATAGCTAATTCTCTACTTATAAACTATAATATATTACCTATTAGTAAGTACTAGGCTTATAACTTTATAAAATAATAATTAAAGCTAAAGATATATTTATTTTAGAGATATAACTATTAAAGAGCTAAATATAAAGATTTAATTATTATTTATAGCTAGTTTTAGCTTATATAAAATATAATTATAAAGTATAATATTTAATTAAATAATATCTAGAACTTTAATAAAATTAGCTTTATAATAGGCCTTATTATAGCTAGAATAGCTATTATAGGTTTAGAAATATAAAGAAGGCTAAAATTAATATAACTTAAAAACTAAAAATAAATTACTATAATCTAGGTAATTAATATAAAAGGTTAATTAATTATACTATTTATTATTAATAGAGGCTAATATTACCTTACTAATTAGTATTAAGAATATAACTTCTTAAGTAATTAGATTATTATAATAAGCTAAAATAAGTAAATAAATAATAAGCTAGGTCTTAAGTAGCTAAAGCACTTTAATTAATTTATAACTAATTAATTAACTAGTCCTTATTATCTTCTAATCCTTAATAATTATAAAAGCTATTACTTAGCTAATTTTAAGAGATATTATCTCCTAAGAGCCCAATAGGCTGCAATCCGTACCCCGCCCTACCCTATCCCTATTATTACAGCAGTATGAGCGGGGTACTAAAAGCTTTAGCTTCTATCCTTTTATAGCCAAATTACTATATAATTTATGGCAATTTAATTAATAAATACCTCTTTAGATCCTAGTTAAAGATAGGAAATCGATTCCTATAATAATAAGAGCTTCTATAAGTAATATAAGGGCCCTTGCATGGGCCTAAAGGAGCCTGTTAGGGCTAATAATTATCTGGCTAATAAGACCTGCAGCTTTAATTTTAGCCCTTTTATTATATAACCTTGCAATTATTATATTAGTTATTTGCCTAATATATTACTTAATCTTTTCTAGCTTTTTATGCCTAAATTACTACTTTAGAGGTAAATTAAATATACTAATAGTTAGATTTATTACTTACTTAAAAATGGCATAGTTAATAGCTAGAATAACCTACTTTATAAATACTTAACGCTCCTAGCTTGGGAAGGGATCTCTACTGTATAGATCTATATATGGCTTGGCATACTGATTTATATAAGAATTTATAAGGAAAGGAAGCTATAAAGCCATTAGAAGGCTCCCTGGCTAGGAGATTAATCCCCCCTGCACTTAGTTATTAAGTTCATGCCTTATTAGAGGTTTTAGCTAATCTACTGCTATCTTTATCCCTTTAATTATACTAAGATTAATGAAAACGCCCCCCTTCCGAAGGTATTCTAAGCTGCTAAAGAGTGGTCTGACTATATATAGAGAGTGTTAGCTGCACTCTTCTAACTAGGCTCTTATCTCGCTGTAGATAAGTATATGGTCTGCTATATAGGCAGATTAACAGCGATAACTGTTATTAAAGGGAAGCTAACTCTACTAGGCTTTAAGATCTAGGTTATTGCCCAAGTAGGCTTCTTTATTTGTTGGCTTTGGCACTTTAAAGGCTTAAATTACGATGCCTTAGACTGGGGGCTAAGGCAAAAGAGAGGTTGCCCTAGCATATAAGAGAGAGAGGCAGCTAGTAAGGAGGCAGCTGCTCTTATATAACTAGGCAATATGCAGGGCATTATTATTTCCTTATATAATATACTGCTAAAGCAGATATATTATATCTTTATAGATAACCTCTTTTTAATACTACCTCTTTTCTGTAAGCTTCGTGATTACAGATATGGGGCCATAGGTACAGCCTGCCCTAACTGTGGCATATATAAGGACCTAAAGAGGGATAAGGCACTTGATAAACTAGGGCGTTGTGACTATGCCTTTAATAAAGTTAGGGCTATCCTGACGAGGGATAATAAGGTAAGAAGCCATAATACTTTTTTATATATTTCCCTTACTAATTTATCCTTTCCCCTCCTTTATAGGTTAATTAACTAGCTTAGAAGGATAATAGCCTTATGCTCTTTATTATAACTATCTTTTAAGGCGATAAATATACTAATAAGAAGAGGAAGAGGCCATCTATAGACTACCTATAAGCCTGGCTAATATAGCTTAAATTTAGTAAGGAGACTACTAAAGTTATTCTAATCCTAATAGCAGCTACTGCTTATAATAATAAAATAAATCACATTAACTAAGGCAATTAATTAAGGTTATATATATGCTATAATTACCCTTTATGCCAGGGGGCTTAGCAGGCACTTATATAGACCTTCCTCCTTAATATTATACTTATTAATAGCTATATCCTTTAACTATATAGTCCCTAGCTAAATTAAGAGAGATATATATTATAGGAGGATTAGCAGAAGTATATTTTAAATGCCTTATTTAATATATATTATTAAGAAAGTTAAGTAAGAAAGATATATCAATTAGGGGCTAAGGAGGACATTGATGATTAAGAAACACGGCAAAGATATATAGATAGGGATATTAACTATATCTATTATAGTTATTGTTCAAGATGCCTAGCTTGTTAGGGCTTTCGGCAAGGGCAGATAAGGTCAAAAGGCTTATAAAGGCGTGCTTTTGCTGAAATCAGCGGCAATGCAAGAGGAAGGCATTGCAGTCGGCAGATGAGGTATAGGTGCAAGATATGTAATATACCGATTTATAATAATGAGACCTGCTAGTACTTATACTACTGCATAATTTAGGTGGCTGTAGAAGTATCTCTTATTCTGTGCATTTTAATTGGTTATAACCCCTCGCCGTGACCTAATTGCAGCCAGTTGGGCTCTTAGGAGATAAAGAAAATAAGATTATTATACTTTATATACCTACTTATATATCTTATTTACTTTAGCCTCTTAATATTAATAACTTTATAATACTAAAAAAGGCTTATAGTTAAGAAATAAAGTATTTAATTAGATACTTTATTACTTATATTTTTAAGATTAAGTTCTTTTTTGCCTTTTATATTATATTTAAAGCTACCTTTATAAAAAGCAATATTTAAGGGGGTTTTAAAAGAGCTAGACTTACTTCTCTTAACTTAAAAATTATAATCTTAAAGCTTAATATATAGCTATAAACCCTAATGCCTCTTAAGGAGGCTACTTAACTATTAATACTATAAGTATTAAAGACCTTAAAAATAGTAATTAAGGCCTAATCTTAATTTAAATACCTTAAAAAGNTACCTTTATAAAAAGCAATATTTAAGGGGGTTTTAAAAGAGCTAGACTTACTTCTCTTAACTTAAAAATTATAATCTTAAAGCTTAATATATAGCTATAAACCCTAATGCCTCTTAAGGAGGCTACTTAACTATTAATACTATAAGTATTAAAGACCTTAAAAATAGTAATTAAGGCCTAATCTTAATTTAAATACCTTAAAAAGTAAATTAAAAGGCATTATAATAGCTCCCTAAAGTTTATTATTAAAGCTTTAAAGTTAGCTATTAAAGTAATAAAGGCAGTTATATATAAGGTTACTTATTAAGGTGTTACGACCCCAGCGGTTCCATCACGTATACCCCACATTTTCTACCAATTATCACATCTCCTATTAAAGACGATTAGCGCCAAGACTCTATAATTAGAGCTAATCTACTATAATTAGTACTAATCTACCTAGATTACTACTAATCCCTTAATAACCTTACTAATTACCTAAGAATATCTTTAATATATAGATTATATTTATTAGCACTTTTATAAAACCTAGCTTACTAGCTATTAATAAGACTTCTTTACCTAAATATGCCTAACCTACTTTATTTATTATTAAGAGATATAATNAATATATAGATTATATTTATTAGCACTTTTATAAAACCTAGCTTACTAGCTATTAATAAGACTTCTTTACCTAAATATGCCTAACCTACTTTATTTATTATTAAGAGATATAATACTTTATAAATTACTTAATATAATGCCTTATAACTTTATAAATATTAAACCTAATATAAACTAGTTTATTTATTTAAAACCCTTTTTATTATATATTAATAGCTCTTATTTAGAATATACTATATTAATAACTAAGTAATATTATATTATTAAGATATCTAGTAATACTGGCCTAGCACCTCCTTATACTAAAGCACTACCTAGTATTATTAAGATAATAGCTAAAGTCTAATAACTTTATAATACTATCTGCACTTTGTAGGCTTAGGTAAACGCATATCCTGCTATAACTATTAATAAAGGCAGTAATAAATAGGACCTAGGCAAAGCACTTAAGCCCCCTAAACTAAAACCCTTTAGAGGCCAAGCTGCAGATATAATCCTATTCCTAACCCAAATAAAGGCTCACTTCTGCCTCTATAAGAATAAGCTAAATACCCTTATAAAGAAACTCCTATATACTATAAGCTTAATTTAGGGAGATGTAAAGGATTGGTTTAAACCTATCCTGAGAGACTTCTTTAAGAATAAAAAAGAAGTGCAGGACTAAGATACCTAGAATATCTTTAGAAACTAGGGCAATTTTAAATAAACTCTTAAAGATAATTTTAAAGTAGTTAATAAAGAATAATAAGCTATAGTAGAATTACTTGCGCTTAAGTAGTATAAGTCTTATATAGCCTACTCTGCTAAATTTAAATAGCTTATATTTAAGACTAAATAGGATAATAAAGCCCTAATAGAAATTTACTATAAAGGACTAAAAGAAGAAGTTAAGGATAAACTATACCTAGCTAATAGACCTAAAGAAGGTCTAACTATATATATTACTATAATAATTAAGATTAATAAATAATAATATAAATATAAAAGAAAGAGAGCTAACTATAAATAAGGTAATAACTTTAACTTATATTACCTTAACTAGAGATAAAATAATAATAACTAGGGTAACTCTTAAAACTAAGGATAGTAATAAGGCAACTAATAAAATAATACCTTATATAGAATGCAGTTAAGACTTATAATACTTAAAGCTATTTAGCCAGGTAATAATAATAATAATTAAAGATAAGATATATCTAGATATAAGTGCTATAACTATAACTAGTTTAGATATATAGCATAATAGTGCCTAGAGCCTAAGAAACCTAAAAACCCTAATTAAGGTAAGCAGATCTTAGGACTAATTAAATAGCATAACCTGCAGATAGCTATATATATATAAACACTAGGAATAACCTAAAGTAAATATAATATAGTCTTATATTATAAATTAACTTTTATAAAACTACTATTAAAGGCCTATAAGGGATAAGAGAAAAAAGAACTTATAGAAGAAGAAAAAAAATAATAAAGACTTTATAAAAACGAAATTAATAATAACTACTATTATTAAAAAATAGAAAACCTAAAATAAAAGAAATACTTCTAATAGAGGTAAAGAGAAAGATATTAAAAATAAAAAGAAAACTAAAAGAAGAATAATAAACTTAAAAAACTATAAGTCTTAGGAATAATAAAATAGGGAAAAATAATTACCTTTAATATAAATAAATAAGCTTAGGTATTTAAATAAATAGATAATACCCCTATAAAGATAATTACCTAATAAGATAAAATAACTATTATAATAAATACAGAAAAAGGATATATTATAAAATATAAAATGCCTAGATTTGCTAAAACCAAACTATAAAAGAAAGAAAAAGCCTTTAATAAGGAACAAGAGGCAAGAGCTAAAGTTTATGCCTACTATTATTAATATTCCTAAAGTATAGGATATAGAGGAGGAGCAGCATAAGTAACTATATAATACCTCTATAAAGAAGATAAATGCCTTAAGTAAAAGTAGAAATAACCTTATAAACCACTATTTAATAAAGCAGGAAGCAAAATATAGACCTTACTTAAAAAATAATATATATAAAGAGCTAGAGAATATGGAAATACTGATATACTTAAACTATTAAATATTAGAGCCTATTATACTAATAATGCTATAAACCCCTTATATAAAGAGAAAAACATTAATAAATAAGATAATATTTAAATATTTCCTATAAATAAATAGTATAAGGAGATATTATAATTATCCTATAAATACTATTAATATAAGATATATAAGCAAGAAAAGCTTAATAATAATTACTTTCTAGTAATAATTCTTAATATGCCTAATAATAAACCCTACCTAAGAGAAGAGATAAAAGGGTATTTAGTATATATATAATATAAAAACCTAAAAGTAATAGAACTATAATTTAATATAGCCTATTATTAATAAATTTATAAAGTAAACTAACTTTATAAAGGAATTTATTAATTATAAAGACTTATTAAAGAAGCTAAAAAAAAATTTAAAGAAATTATAAATAAAAAGTTTAATTACCTAAAAAAAGGATTAATAGAAATAGAATTAGATAATAATAATATAACTTAAGAAAGAATCTTTACCCTAGTTAACCTTAAAAAGGCATTTAACTAAGTAAAAATTAGTAAAATTAAAGAAAAACACTAAAAATAGGAAAATAAATATTAAGAAAAAATAAACTAAGGATAATATAGCTACTTAATAAATAACCTAGTAAATAATAATATAAGCTTAGATATTACTAAAGAAATATAGTGCTAATAGGAAGTAAATAGACTTTACCTAGCTATACCCTAGTTAGCCTAAGAATAACATATAAATAAACAAGATGCAGAACTAGAGGAATATTTCTAGTAGTAATTAGCTAATAATAAGTTTGCTAATAACTACCTTAATAGAGAAGGGTATAATAATAGTAACTGTAAATAGATATATTAAGATATATTAGGAAAAGTTATATGCTATTTATAATAAAGCATTAAATAAGTAAAGAGTAAGGATAAGAATAACTTAAATTACTAAATACTTTAAGGTTATATAAGGACTTAAT
Organism: Fusarium cf. hostae; assembly: GCA_011035825.1. Classification (NCBI taxonomy): domain Eukaryota; kingdom Fungi; phylum Ascomycota; class Sordariomycetes; order Hypocreales; family Nectriaceae; genus Fusarium; species Fusarium cf. hostae. The sequence goes on along the minus strand of WEXE01000848.1, from coordinate 8,133 downwards.
ACTAAAATGCCTAGTATTAAAAGTTTATATTAAGGGAAAGTGGCTAGATATATAGATTAATTATAAAGCTAAATAAAATTTTATTAACTTAGAAATAGTTATATAGCTAAAACTATTATAGAGAAAGAAGTAAAAACCCTACTTATTACTTAATATAAAAGGATAACTTTTTAATTATAATAATAAAATTATAAATTAAGAGATTAATTACCTTAAGGTCTTTATTTAAGGAAAGAATTAAGGAATAAACTTTAATATACTTCTTCTAGATAAGGAAGTTAATATCCTCCTTGGTATAGATTAGCTATAAAAGAAAAACCTATATATTAACTAGAGGACTGGCTAGGTTACCTTTTTTAATAACCCTAATAGTGATAATGGAATAATTATAATAAATAATAAGAGATCTTAAACCCTAACTAAAGAGGACAGTATAGGTAAGCATAAAGTAGAGAATTTACTACCTCTAATAGGAGTATAATATAAGTATATAAAAGGCAAGAAATAATGAAATTACTAGATCTTAGGTCTCCTTAGAACTTAACTATATAACCTAGATAAATAATTAAAATATTAAAAAGAACTTAAGAAAAAGGAATAATAAAACAGACTTAAGAATATTCTAGAAGAATACTATATCTATAAGAAACTATTTAAAGAAAAACTTAAAATAAAGGTATTATAGTATAGCTGCTAGGACTATAAAATATAGCTTAAAATAGATAACTTACTATTTTNAATTAAAATATTAAAAAGAACTTAAGAAAAAGGAATAATAAAACAGACTTAAGAATATTCTAGAAGAATACTATATCTATAAGAAACTATTTAAAGAAAAACTTAAAATAAAGGTATTATAGTATAGCTGCTAGGACTATAAAATATAGCTTAAAATAGATAACTTACTATTTTAAAAGATTTATAACTTTAATAAAAAGGAACTTACTACCTTAAGAAAATACCTAAATATAAAACTGGCAAAAGGGAATATTAAGATATCTAATTTATTAATAGGATTTCTAGTAATATTTATCCTAAAGAAAAACAGGAAACTATAACTTATTATAGACTATAGGAGGTTAAATGCCCTTATAATTAAGGATAGGACCCTACTTCTACTTATTATAGAACTTAAGGACTACTTATAAGGTAAATAGATCTTTATTACTCTAGACCTTAAAGGAGCTTATAACTTAATTTATATTAAAGAAAGAAATAAATAGAAGATAGCATTTAAAACTAAATTTAGACTTTTTAAGTATTTAGTAATGCTATTTAGACTTACTAATATACCTATAACGTTTTAGTAGATAATTAATAATATACTTTAATAGTATTTAGATATCTTTATAATATACTACTTAAATAATATCCTAATCTTTTTAGATAATAAAAAAGAATATAAGGAATACATCTATAAGGTTTTAAAAGCCCTATAAGATACTAACCTATTAATTAAACTAGAAAAGAGTTACTTTTATATAAAAGAAGTAGACTTCTTAAGATATACTATTATACCTAGTAAAATTAAAATAAAATAAAAGAAAATCTTAGTAATAGCAGATTGGCCTCTATTAATAATAGTTAAAGAAGTTTAAAGCTTCTTAGGATTTACTAACTATTACTAAAGATTTATTAAAGACTTTAGCAAAATTACAAACCCCCTTATAGAACTTATAAAGAAAGATAGGAAATTTATATAGAAGCCAGATATATAAGCGGCATTTAAAGCACTATAATAAACCATCCTTAGCAAACCTATACTAGTTATATTTAACCTTAATAAGGAAATAGAACTAGAGACTAACTTATTAGATTTTGCTTTAAGAGGATAAATTAGATAATAAGATAAAGAAGGAAAGCTTTACCTAATTATATTTTATTCCTATAAACTATATAAAGTAAAATTAAATTACCTTATTTATAATAAAGAATTCTTAGTAATTATTAACTACTTTAAGGAGTTTAGATATTACCTTATAAGAAGTATATATTAAATTAAAGTCTATACTAACTATTAGAATATTTTATACTTTATTATAATATAAAAACTTAACTAATAATAACTATATTATACTAAATACCTATATAAATTTAACTTTATAATTATTTATTATAAAGGTTTAGATAATAAATAAGCTAATACTATTAGTTAATACCTAGACTATAATACTAATATAATAAAAGTAAAAAAATAACTTTTAAAAAAGAATAATAAAGAAGAGTACTAATTTACTTAATAAGCAGAAACTCTAGGACTTATAAGTAACTATAAACCTATAAATTAGGAAGAATAAATAAATAAAATTTAGAATGCTATTATAAGATATAACCTATAAGATTCTATTAGAAGCAGAGCCAAAATGCCTACCTATAATAATAAATTATAGGTACCTAAACGGTTTAAAGAAGAACTAATACAAGATATATATAGATATCCCCTATATAGCCACTAAGGTATTATAAAAACCCTAAAATATATCTAAATATATTATAATTAGGAAGAAATTAGGAAGATAGTAAAGAAGGTTATTAAATAATATAACTTATATATAAAAACTAAAGCATAATAATATAAACCTTATAGCCTACTATAACTATTAGAAGTAGTAGAAAGACTATAAAGTTTAATTATAATAGACTATATAACTAAGCTACCTTTATTAAAAAAACCCTTAACTAAAATCTTTTATAATAGTATTTTAATTATAGTAAATTAACTTATTAAATTCTCTTACTATATACCTTATAGAAAAGACATAAATGCAGAATAACTTGCCTATATCTTTTATAATAAGATAGTTAGGGAATATAGGTTACTATATAAAATCCTAATAAATAAAGGAACTACATTTATAAGCAAGTTCTAGCAAGTACTTATAGCATATATAGGACTAAATTACTAATTATNCTTTTATAATAGTATTTTAATTATAGTAAATTAACTTATTAAATTCTCTTACTATATACCTTATAGAAAAGACATAAATGCAGAATAACTTGCCTATATCTTTTATAATAAGATAGTTAGGGAATATAGGTTACTATATAAAATCCTAATAAATAAAGGAACTACATTTATAAGCAAGTTCTAGCAAGTACTTATAGCATATATAGGACTAAATTACTAATTATTAATAGTATTTAGATTATAGATAAATAAATAAACTAAAAGAATAAACTAAGTATTAGAATAATACCTATAATACTATATTAATTATAAATAAAATAATTAGGTAGAAAAGTTATTAAGTGCCTAACTTGCATATAATATAATATATAATAAAAGTATAGAAATAATACCTTTAGCAGTAAACTTTAGATTTACCCTAGACCTGTATTATATGGCGCGAGAACCTAAAGTAATTAACCTAGCTGCTATAATTAAGAGCAAAGACCTAAAAGCTCTATATAAGGAATTAAGGAAAAAATTAGAATTTATTAGAAAATAAATAAAGAAATATTATAATATAAAAAGGATTAAGAAATTAACCTTCTCGAAAGGAGATATAGTTTACTTAGCTATAAAAAACATTACTATAAAACAACTAAGTTATAAACTAGATTATAAGTATATTAGATTATATAAAGTTAAAAGAAAAATCTTAGAAAATAATTATAAACTAAACCTATTACTAAAAGTTAGGCTTTATCTAATCTTTTATATTATATTACTTAAATTAGCAGCTAATATAATATATATTAAAACCGGCAATAAACCAGAGGAAATTAAAGGACTAAAGGTCTATAAAGTAAAAGCAATTAGAGATATAAAAAGAATTAATAAGCAAATAGAATACCTTATTAAATAGAAGGACTACCCTAAAAACGAAAACATATAGGAACTATCTAAATACCTTACTAATGCCTAATAACTCCTAAAGAATTTTTACTAAAACTAGAAGAATTAAGGAAGGCACTAAGACCTAATAAATCCTATTTAGACTATTTAGCAATAGCAGACCAGTCCTAGAAGGACCTGTTAATTATAGCACCTTCTAGAGCAGCCTGTTTATCATACTCTGCCTTTTCTAACTTATCTATAGAGCTAAGGCTACATTAAATCATATCTAAACCCTTTACCTCTACTTAATAATACTAATGCCTTAAATAAGTAATCTTAGCAAATTAAGCATTTATTGCATTATAAATATAAGTAAACTCTACTTAAAGACTGATTAATTTATTCTTAATAGCCTCTTCTTTGCGCTTTAAATAACGCTTCTTATTAATAATCTTTTTAGCTAATATTATATTAGCAGAATCTATAAAATAATTTTATATAAGGAAAATATACCTATTATTATAGAAAGACTATAACTATTATAAAAGATTCTTAACTTAATATAAGGATTATAGTGATTTAACTTTATAAGGTTAAGAATATAAGAATCCTCTATCTTTTAATAGATATAATTAAAATAAGGCATAATAGGATTCCTAAATACCGCAATAAGGATATAAAGAGAATTGCGATTTTTAGTAAAAGTTTTCTTAGCCTTAAAAATATAGTTAGATATCTTAAAGGATTATAGGATTAAGATTATACTTATAGGGAATAACTAATAGAAAAATATATTAACTAGGCCTTAAGGACAAGGCCTAAGAGAGGGGAGAGATCGTGTTATAACCCTAGCAGTTCTATTATATATACCCTATATTTTCCACTAATTATTACATCTCCTATTAAAGACAATTAGCACTAAGACTCTATAATTAGAGCTAATCTACTATGATTAGTACTAATCTACCTAGATTACTACTAATCCCTTAATAACCTTACTAATTACCTAAGAATATCTTTAATATATAGACTATATTTATTAGCACTTTTATAGAACCTAGCTTACTAGCTATTAATAAGACTTCTTTACCTAAATATGCCTAACCTGCTCTATTTACTATTAAGAGACGTGATACTTCGCAAACTGCTTAGTATAACGCCCTACGACTCTGCAAACATTAAACCTAGTACAGACTAGTTTACCTATTTAAAACCCTTTCCGTTACATAAGGGCTAAGCTTTATAATCTTTAAGATATAAATAAGATATTAAGTTAGTACTATAAGGCAAAAAGGACTAGATTATAAAAAGGAAGGACTATAAGTATATAAAAAGTATTATAAGTAATTAATTAAATAGATATTAATATATAGGTAATAGCTAAATTATTAAGAAGTAATAGTTAAGGAAGGTTAGAGCAATTAGGTAGTTAGTATTATAATATATATAGTAAGGGCAGTTATAATATAAGGACTTATTAGGTAGTTCTTAAGTTATTTAAAGAGGAATATAATAAGTAAAAGCTAGTATTTTTAAACTATAGCTTAAGCTTTTAAGCTATAGGTTAAAAAGGTTAAGGAAAGTAGGTTACTTACTTATTTAGGTGTTATAACCTATGTAGCTATATTATATAGCCCCTATAATTTCTACCTATTATAGAAGGATTACTTCTCCTAGTAATAATCCTCTTTTATTAAATTACTTAGATTATAATACTTTAAGATTAAATTACTATAAATTACTAGTAATCCTTAAAGGTCTAACCTCTAGATTATTATTATTCCTTACTAAGCTATTAGGCTACTTTTAATATATAGAATATATTTATTAGCACTTTTATAAAACTTAGCTTACTAGCTATTAATAAAGCATTTTTATATTAATAAGCCTAATATATATTACTTAANCTTTTATAAAACTTAGCTTACTAGCTATTAATAAAGCATTTTTATATTAATAAGCCTAATATATATTACTTAATTATTAAGAAATATAATACCTTATAATACTTAGTATTATGCCTTATATAATTTATAAATATAAACTTAATATAAACTAGTTTACCTATTTAAAAAACCCTAATTATTATATATTAATAGCTTTTATTTAGATTATATTATATAATACTAAGTAATATTAATATAATAGTACTTATTATTTTAATTTAGCCTTCTAACTTAAGATATACCTAGCACTACCTGCAGTAAGAGATGCCCCTTAACTTAGCAGATATTCTTATAGAAACTAATAATAAAAATAAAGAAGATATTACCCCTGCTTATCTAAGCACTTATAAAGGGGAAGTTATAAAACTTAAATATAAACTTAAATAGCTTAGCTAGTAATATAATAACCTCTTAAAGAACGTAAAGAATAACTCTAATATAGCTAAAAATAAGATTAAGAACTTAAAGAAAAAGGTAGCTAACCTTGCCGAGATTATAAAAGTACTTAAGAAGGAAGTAGAAAATAGTTAGAAACTCTATAAGGAGTATATTAAATATATTATAGCCTTTATAGTAATTAAGAAAGATATTAAAGAAATCCTTTAACCCTGCTAGCCTAAACTATTTAATAATAATACTAATAAACTTTAAGGATTCCTTACTAGCCTCTAGAGCTACTAAATATATTACCTTATTTAGTTTATTATTAATAAATTAAGAGTTTAATATAATATAGAATTCCTTAAAGATAAGGTATTATACTTAATAAAACCTATTATTTAAGATTATATTAATAAACTATATAAAAAATAATAAGGTATAATAAAGTATATTTATAAGAAATATAAAAATTTTAAATTAGAACTTAAAAATGCTTTTAAAGTAATAGATAAAAAATATACTATAAAAATAAAAATATAATAACTTAGATAGAGAGGATCTGTTATAGACTATCTAGCTAAATATTACTACTAAGTAGCTAAGCTAAACTAGAGTAAGGAAGCTTATATAGTATAGGTATATTTAAGACTAAAATTAGAAGTTAAGGATATAATAGTAAATATTAAACTTAAATTAAAGAACTTAAATAAATTAGTAAATATTACTATAGAAATTAATAACTAGTAATATAAGTAATACTAAGAGAAATAAGTAAAAAGATATAAAGGATTATATAATCCTTAGTAAAATACTAATAAATAATAAAATGCTAATTAAAAAAGAAAAAAATATATTAATATATAATATAAAACCAAACTAGGACTTATAGTACTTAAAGTAATATAATATAATAATAATAAAAGACCTTATAATATATTTAAGGTTAAATACTATAATTATAATTAGTTTAGATATATTACTAGTAAATATCCTTAATTAAAAAAGCCTAAAGACTTTAATTAAGGTAAGTAGACTTTAGTAGTAATTAATAAATAGGAACCTTAAATAGCTATATAAACTTAAGTATTAAAAATAATATAAAGCCTATATAATATAATAGCACTATATAAGGGCATTATATTAAAATATAGATAGTACCTATATCTAGATAGTTTAATCTATAAACTATAAGAAAAATTCTTAATAAAAGAAAATACTAAAGTAGGAAATATATCTTAAATCTTAATACTATATAAGATAAAGGCTATTAAATACTAAAAGGAATAGTAAAAGAACTTAGAAAACTAATAATAAGAAAAGGAAAAAGACTATACTTATTACCTTAAAAGAAAGGAAGAAAAGAAATATAAAAAAATAAAATAAACTAAGACCCTTAAGATAATAAGAAAAGAAAGACCCTTAAAAAAAGAAATTAAAAAATACCTAAAAGACCTATAAGGAATAGAAACTACTTCTAATATAGGAAAATAACCTAAAGTATCTAAAATAATTAATAATATCCTAATTTAAATAATTATTTAAGTAAAAGAAAAAATAGTAAAAAAGGAGCGCAAAGTAAGAGATAAGGTCTATATATACTATTAATAACACTCCTAAAGTATAAGATATAGAGGAGGAGTAATATAAAATACTATATAATATCTCTATAAGGAAGATAAATAAATTAAAAATAAGTAGAAATAACCTTATAAACTACTATTTAATAAAAACAATAGCAGGATATATACCTTAATAGAAGATAAATACCTATAAAGAGCTAGGGAATATAGTAATATTAATAAGCTTAAGAGCTTATATATTTAAGCTTACTATATAATAAATACTATAAACTTATATTAACGTATTTGATAAGCGGGTGAGCCAGATAAGCGGGTGAGCCAAAAATCCCTCACCTTACATCGTCACCATTCAATTCAATATTTATCAACAATCCAATATGCCACAGTCTTTATATGAGGCTAGGATCCTTCTTGCCCTTCAAGCCCTTCAAAATGACCCAAA
>WEXE01000847.1:0-17350 GCA_011035825.1 Fusarium cf. hostae | reverse complement strand
TTGTGGTGTTTTTAAATGGATTTAAAAGTTTAAGGCTGAGATTTTTGGTCGGCATACTTGTCCGGTCGGCATGCTTATCAACCACGTTAGATAATTAGGACAAATTGGAATATTTTAATAATTAGGGTCAAAAAATCTAGATTTGTCTTTCGTATCATTATTCAAGGTATTCGCTAGTGCTTAGCTGACGCCATTAACTAAAGACTTGTTGAATCCTTACTTTATTTACCTTTAAGGATCCTGATCGAGAATCTATTGCAAGGCGTTAGGCTGAAACATCCAGAACCCAAACGATGATTTTGCCCAATAACTCAAAATTTCCCATCTCATGGAAAATAGCAGGTAGATCAGCGAGAGGTCCTTGTATACAATGTGGCTTAATAATGCCTTGGGCCCAAAAAAAGATTCCATGATTCGTCGCTGACGGAACAAGAAAGTGCTGGGCAATGCGGCCTGAATAGGGGTTTCGAAAGGAAAAACGTGGTTGCTGCCTTACGGCAATTACAAGTGGAATCTTGGTTAGTGACGTTGATTATGCGGCTCATATGATGAGGTCGGAGACTTTGACAAATCAACCCGGTTTCCAGGCTCGGCAAGAACGTCTTCCTTACTCAGCTAGGGATATCAACCCGGTTAACCTCGTATGAGAACCGTGTGCCCGATGCAGAGTAGTCACAAGCCAAACTTTAACATACGAGTTCTATTTTACATGACCGTTTCTTCAAGATTCACGTTCCATTCCGACATTAGTGCCGGAGACTTTATGTAAGTGCGGCGACTGAAGCCCTTACATGCTGACATTCAAGTACACGTGTACTCCTATCGGGGAATGGAGATGACCCCGCTCGGCGACATATTATACAGTTGAAGTTGACAGAGGTTCCTTAAAGTGAGTCTTGTGGGTAAATCAGCGGAGGGTTTCCTCGATCCAGACCGCTTCAAGTTAGTTTGCAGACGGCACGCACAAAACACAAAGTCGCCTGAGCATCCCTTAATCGATAGTCACAACATCATCTCAGTCGTTAGCGCTACTATGAGCATCACAGTATGTCGCCTATTTTGAAGGTGAAAGGCACATGAGAAACAAGGCAGAAGACAGAAACCCTCTTATGACCCTCCGCTGTAGATCTTAGGTTTCACTTAGTAATCAAAAGAAACAAACAAATTCAAGCTCGTCAGAGAGAGCATTAAAGTATCAGATGAACTATAATAAAAAAACCATTACAAAGAAATTCCTCCGAAAAGAGTATATATGTAAAAGGGCATGAAGAAGCCAAAACCCCAGAAATCTTGTGTCCCTACTTACCTATTCAAACAAATGATCTCACGTGGCCTTCCAATCTTGGCTAGACCTTTTTTCCTACCCTCTGTGCGCGGCGCCCCTGTTACATTATGTAGTTATCGTCTTGGGTATAAGTAAAATGAGAATGGGGGTTGAAAATACACGGGCTATCATTAATAACTGTCTATCCCAGAAAAAGGCTGATAACTAGGAACTCCTGCAACATCTCCCGTTCTTCTTCGGCAATGCAACAACAAAATACAAGGAGCCTAGCTCTACTGAGCACCTTCCACGCAAATAACGCTTTCCATCGCTGGAGCTCACACATATGCTGCAACCAGCACACAGGCCATATTTGACGCGGCCTTCAATCGTGACTGCGTTGATGAAGTACGAAGCAAAGTTAAGAAGCTGCACGAGGCCCGCAGAGGAAACTTAATAAGACAAGACCTCGTACAGCTCGTTCAACTGCATAGTTTCATCAAGGAACTTTTTCGCTTCAGCACTCCTGACATTAGTAAGGGTTGCCCCCATGGCATGTGTGTAATTTACTGATATTCATAGCTACCTTCATTCGGAAGAGCTGTACAGAAATCATCCTATCTAATGATTTCTGCATCCCCAAAAGAGCTCAACTTGAGATGGCTACCAGGGCCATTGGCATAAACAGTGATAACTATGTCAACCCGCAGGGCTTTGACGGACTCCCGTTTTGGAAAGTCCATACAAGCAAAAAGTAAGGCAATGAAGCACCGGTTACCGGCGTCAGCATGGGTGACCTTGACTGGGGTTATAGACGACATACTTGTCCCGGTCGATATCTGGCCGACATCACCATCAAGCTGCTATTAATCGACATTTTTCTTCACTATGGAATTTTAGAACCTTGAGGGTCAGGTTTGCCACAAGAACCTTAAGTTCGATAGCCAGGTATTCTATCCACTTTCCCGAAAACTTTGTGACTTGTGCAACTGACAGCGACAGGCAATTCTTGATAAGGAAAGGGAAATTCTTATGATGAGGATCCGAACTTGAAAGGGTAGGTTGGTTTAGTGTTCAGCTTTAGGTTGAAAACAAAGGAATGAGACCATCCTGTAGACAATGGATACGTGAATTATTTTGACCCCGTCTTGGCTAATCCCCGATATAGAACGTCCTTGATCTGGATATAACAAAATTATTGATGTGAAACTTCTCCGTGTAAGTCAAAAAATATACGGTCCTGGAGTTTCACAATGTCTTGAGGCAGTAATAAACTATCGAAAAGAATAGAGTGCTTAGGTTTGCCCGTAAGTGTGTAAATGCTATCTTAAATCCTATACCGACATTTCCCCTCGAGGGCCGTGTGGAAAAAGCGTCTTCTGTTATACGTATCATATAGACGTATACCCAGTCCATTCATATTTCAGACAAGCAATTTCCTGTGATTAATCCACGTCATTCATCCAGTATTCTCACAAAGAGATCGCAGATACAGCCCATCCTTGGCCATGTGGGTTTCCACAAACTCATGTCTCGTTCTTCATCGCGATGGCTCGCTTCTCCCCTTTTCCTAGAATTAGCTGAGCAAAATGTCAGGGCCATCCATTGCAGGTAGGGTCAATAGAGTGAGACAAGCGATTGGGACAGGCCGAGTGAATAATAATAGAGTCGATGTCTTCAACCGAACCCATCGTTGGCCGACACGCTGACGGTCCAGCTCTTATGATACTAAAGCATTTAGCTCACCTCCCTGGGGAACTAAGCTTGATAATGACGAAATTATTTATTACACAAACTTCAAGTAGTATGGCCATGACCTTCGCGAAGGAGGATAATGATCAGCCCCCCAGTTATGAGGGCGAAAGTAGCCGAGATGACCGATGTCCACCCAACTCCAATGCTACTAATCAGAGGTATACAGACAGCAGTACCGATAGCACCAATGACGAACCGCAGGAGGTAGTGTGCGGCTACGCAATTACAGAGTCAGTCTGAAGGAACATTGTCTTTGTCTATGTAAACACTCACCTGATGCCTCGCCGCTGCGATGCTGCATAACGTCAAGGATATAGGCATTGAGGCTAACAAATGAAGCTGTCTGACCAAGTCCTTGGAAAAACATGCACACAACCGGAACAGGGACGCCACCGACTGACCTATCAATCATCCAGCCGTAGATAGTCATAGCGCCGGGTAGTATAACGCAATGAAACGGCAGGCAGCTCCGCAACCGATCCTCTGGTCGCCTGTAGCCGCGCTTCTTCATCCATCTCTTAGCAGTCCTATCGGCCCAGCGGCCACCGATCTGCACGCCAATAAGGTAGCCAGCTCCGGGAGAGAGGAATAACATACCAGACTGCAGAGGGGTGTTAAGGTGCAGCCGTGGGTTGAGTACATATCGTATAGGTGTCAACAGTGAATACATATTCCAGACAAGGGCCGACGAGGCTAGAATCTGAGAGATCATGAGAAGATGCAGTATGAGGAAAAAATGAACCAAGTACTGGGTTTCAGTTACATACCGAGAAAAGCAAACTGCGGTTCTGAATCAACTTGAAGGTGACTGCTGGATTCCCCCATTTCCACAGTTTCCGCGCACCGCTGCGAAAGCCTTGCCCGTTCAGTTGACCACTACGAGTCGTATGGATTGTCTCTTTAAGAAAGAAAAACATAACTAGCAGTATTACACCACTCATTCCAGTCTGTAGATAGAAAATAACTCTCCATGAGGTGTAAGTGACGACGCTACCGCCAAGAACAGGACCGAATGCGTAGCCACTCATGGAGCCCGACAGAAACCACGCAAGGGAGGTGGCTCGCTCTATCTATAATACATTGTCAGCCCAAAGTCAGCAACTTACCATAGGATGTTCTTCGGAATCGCCTACGGGTTCGTAAATGTCACAAATACCAGCTGATCCAAGGATCAGAAAGGGCGTACCCTGAGTAGCAGTGAGAGCACGGAATACGAGAAATGAGGCTAGATCTGGTGCCAATGCGGTACCAAGCGAGAATCCGCAAAACAGGGCCAAGCTGCACAAATATGTCTGTATCGCTTGTTAGAAACCATAGGTGTTTGACACTTTTGACTTAGGACTGTCTAACCTTCTTGCGGCCAAAGACTTCAGAAGCAGGACCCCAGATGCAGGACGACAAGCCCATGAAGAGCAAGTAGAGAGCATTGCTGCTAGTCACAACTGTTGTGGTGGTGTCAAAAGTATCCACGAGTTCAGGCACCGCAGCTAATACGCCAGTAGTGGACATAGTCCCTACAAACCCGCAGAGGCCGAGCAGAATTGTAATGAGTACCTTCTCTAGATTGGTGAATCTGGAGTAAACAGAGACATAAGCATTGGGGGGTATGACACGAGGCTCGCCGTTAGAGCCTGAGTTGGGTTGCTCTTCAAGATGTATCGAACAACCCGCATGTTGCGAAACAATTTCCGTTTCAGTGTTTGCAATCTGGTTTGGCATCATAGCCATCACGACTGATGACATGGTGCGCGAATAGGGCTATTATCAGATTCTGATATGTTTTTCGTATGCTTGATGTAAAATAGGGGACCTAGGACACTACGATGTATGACAAATAAAGCTAAAAACTCTTTACCCCAGTTCCTTGAGGTTTTAGCGGCAACATTTAGCGACTGCTGGATGCCAGCAAGCGGTGAATTATGGGTATGGGAGCGGCGACTTTATCCAGATGTCCACCGTCAAGTGGAGACTTCATTTAGTCAACGCCTTTCCAAAACTGAGGTTCTGGTCTAAACGAGGAAATGTCATTTATTAGTTTGAGTCAGTGCTGAAGGGCGGGACGCTGCCAAGGGCACTAATCTAGTCCCCGATCCGAAACCACTCGGAAACTTGACATGAAAGCCCCGAGCTAGCGTTGAAAACTCTTAGCAAGTTATGTATTTTTAACTTTTTTCTTATCTCATCTCACCCAATTACTCCATAGTGATATCCGTTACTCGTTCTATTTCATCGGTCAAATTTTGCCCCTTATTCTCGCTTCTATCACTCCGGTCGCGGGCGGAGCATTAGCGGTGCCATTAAGATTTTTAGGTTGCTCATCAGGAAGTTTATCCCCCGAGCTGGATAAACTCTTTCGGACTCTCACTCGACCTGACCCCACAATTGGGGATCAACTTTGACAGGAGAGTTGCAGACGACCGGGGACTTACAAATCTATGCAAAGTGATCGTACGGTTTACAAGGAGCCGTTGCATCTAAGTCTGTGTAATATGTCCGCAGGTTGCATGTATAAGCATTCTGCAACTCATTATTACAAATAGATTATGGACGCGACGGAGACTGCGGTGATTCTCCACCCAATTTCATACCGATCCTCATTCATCATGCTTGCAGCCTATAGTCATCAAATTCCAACCTAACACCTCGATATTTATTTATATCGTCAACATCCTCTCGTCGTTCGTAAGCACCAGATATCTAGGTCATCTAGACGCTCGCAAACCTCGTCTTTTATCTGCATATTTTGTCTTACTGCGGAACACAACATGGCAATCAACTTGGAAAAGGCGGACAAAGTCTCTGCTGACTCCCTTATTATAATCTAGGCGAGCATGGCAGAACCATCACCACTACATCCGTCGACGCTCAGGTCTGGTTCAACCGAGGTCTCAATTGGGTATACGCATTCAATCACAGAGAGGGAGCGGCTTGCTTCGAACAGGTCATCAAGCACGATCCTAAATGCGCCATGGGCTACTGGGGTGCCGCTTTCGCTTTAGGCCCCAACTACAATAAACAATGGATGGCATTCGACAAGAAAGACCTCGATATCTCAATGCACAAGTGTTACGGCTATTCCCAGAAAGCAATGGAACTGGCATCTCGTAACGGAACACCGGCTGAGCAGGCTCTCATTGAGGCTCTTCAATCCCGCTTCCCCCACCCTAGCAAAGTTGACGTTTCCGATTTTACTCCCTCCGTTTTGGCGTATGCCAATGCCATGCGACAGGTTTATCGCATGTTTGGGGGAAATGATCTGGATGTCATCACTCTGACTGCTGATGCTCTAATGAATACGGCACCTTGGCAACTTTTCATAGCTAAGACAGGAGACCCCAATTTGAAAACTCCTGTCCTTGAGATCACGGATATCCTTGAGGGTGGACTCAAGCTGCCCGATGCTCATCTTCATCCCGGGATCTTGCATATGTACATTCATCTTGTTGAAATGTCTCGAACACCTGAGCGAGCCGTCATCCCCGCCGACCATCTACGCAATCTCGTTCCTGATGCAGGCCATATGCACCATATGCCGAGCCATATTGATGTACTCGTCGGAGACTATCGCCGTGCACTGCATACCAATAAAAGAGCGACCATCGCCGATGAACTCTACTATGCACGAGAAGGAGGCGAGAACTTCTACTCGTTCTACCGCATGCATAACTACCACTCACTAATCTACGGCGCTATGATGGCTGGTAACTCAAACGCGGCTCTCGAGGCTGTCGATCGAATGGAGGCTACTATCACAAAGGGGATGCTCTTCACACAGTCACCACCACTAGCACATTGGTTGGAATTCTTCAATTCTGTGCGAGTACACGTCCTTATTCGATTCGGACGGTGGAATGATCTCAAAGCCCTCGAGATTCCTAACGATAAAGACCTGTACTGCGTGACCGTGGCTACTATCTATTACGGAAAAGGCATCGCCTATGCCGCCACTGGCGACGTTGAGGAGGCCGATCGCCAACGGGAGCTTTTTCAGGTCGCTAGAGCTCAAGTCCCTGATACAAGGGTGGCTTTCCCGAACAAGGTGGTTGATGTCCTCGGCGTGGCGACAGCTATGCTTGACGGTGAGATTGAGTATAGACGTGGCGATTACCCTAAAGCGTTCGATAGCTTGAAATTAGCAATCGAGCGTGAAGACGCTCTTACGTATGCAGAGCCCTGGGGCTGGATGCTTCCGACTCGCCATCCATACGCGGCCTTGTCTTTGGAACAAGGACATGTCGAACAGGCCGCTAAGGCCTACGCCGAGGATCTTGGATTCGACGATAAATTGACCAGAGTTCATCAACATCCTAACAACATTTGGGCACTCCATGGATACCATGAATGTCTTGTGCGACTTGGTCGTACGGCAGAGGCGAAGATTATCAAGAAGCAGCTTACAATTGCCGCTGCAGGGGCGGACATCGCAATTGAGTCATCGTGCTTCTGCAGATTGGATACTATGAAGGAAGATAGTACGGTGAGCGGTCAGGTTCAAAAGCAAGCCGATGGTGAAGTAAAAGAGAAACAAGGCGTTGGAAAGCGCCAGTGCTGTCAGGCAATGCGCATATAGATGAGAATTATGGGCGAATCGTTTGAACCTACATGTATCTATTCTGTCTATAAAATAGATCTAGTCATACTGGCCTGTTTATCTATCATCGAGAATGGGAATAACTAACAAGAATATTATAGCCATTTTACTCTACTTGCAAGTATCCGATCTGACGAACCGGTAGAAACTAATACCCAATATCGCATTACCGGTACCTTCCACGATTGGGAAAAATCCAGTAGGCAAATGCGACTTAGGTCTTCAAGACCGCCACCAATATTTTGGCTAAGTTTAATTCCAACATATATTTCGCTAGTCTATAGAGCATTAAAAATGAAGTTTTATTCTTTTTGAACCAATATTGCTGTCGCAGCATGTCATGGTATGTTGCGTAGAGTGACTCTCGATCAAGCGTTACATTTCCTATTGTAGAGTAGTGTATTTTATCAGGCAAGCGTTATATTTCCTAACATGGTTAGCGCCAGCTTAGCGAAGTTCAGCCGTGATACCCAATTTGTTGTCAGGTGCGGGGTCTTTATGTGTTAGATTGGCGGCTGGGAAATGTTGGATACGCGAGTAGGGTTGATGTCCAATTAAAATGAGGTTAATTTTTCACGCTTGAGCATCAATCTAGTCCCAGGAGCTCGTCCTNTGTTGGATACGCGAGTAGGGTTGATGTCCAATTAAAATGAGGTTAATTTTTCACGCTTGAGCATCAATCTAGTCCCAGGAGCTCGTCCTTCTTCTGTCTCTGTTCCGTCTTTTTTAGGTGTTTTCCCCGCTACCCGGTATTGATATATCCAGGGACCCACAAAATATATATTTCTTTTATCGAGGCGCTATCACTAATCCAACAGGAAAGGACTCCACTTTCCTTTATCACAATATTATTCTTGTATCCAGAAAAGGAAGGGGAATTGAACCAACCCCTCCCCGACAGACTGATACAAAGAATCAGGTCGACAATCAATAACATCGCAACATTCTGCTCCACATCTTAATACACTCACCCCATCGTATAGCTACGTATCCGACAAATTCTCCAAAGTCACTAGCTGTGTGGTAGGCCAGTGGGTAGACGTCGGTTGATGATTGGGCCTTGGTTACACGTCGATATTCAAATATATAGAAGAACGCGTCGCGTAAAGCTTCTGCTTGGTTTTGTAGATCCTTTCATGCTTCAAGACATCCTGCAGGCCATATTCAAGAATTCAAACTTCCCGACCAGCTAAGTCATAACAAGCAGTCCTGTCACAGAGCTGGGCTCCTCCAACCCTATATATGCTTTTATTCATCTTTCTAAGTATCGAGTTATCGTGTGTCAAACGTGTCAGTATGCGTATTTGGCTGGCGAAACGGTCACGCACCTTACACAAAAGCACCCTGATATAAATTTGGAAACTCGGCGCCGACTGGCTCAGGAGGTTAAAATGATACCAGACGTGCTGCGAATTCGGACTGAGCTATCCCAGCTGCAGTATCCACCGCCAACGACCGAGCCCATCCCTTGTCTTGCCCCACCGAAACTCGATGTACTGAAATGTCGACAATGCAATAACTTCAACGTCCGTCAGTTTCAGGCGATGCAGGAGCATTGTAGTGAATCTCATGGCTGGGTCAATCCTAGAGGTAAGGAAAGGCCGTCGAAAGGGCTTTCGTCGACTGATCCTGTACCATGGATTGAAGAGGTCGCATGTCAGCGTTTCTTTGCTTCTGGGGAAGGCAGCAGATGGTTCCAAGTCAACTTGAAGACCGAAAGACACGTTGCAAGCGCGCTGAGGCCAAAAGAAATCTTAGAAAGCCGCAGGCAGTGTCTTCGTATCTTACACCCGAAGCGTCCACCCATCTACAACAAGTTATGGAACGGGAGGCTGGATATCAAGACGCTCTGGTCCAGCCTCGTATGACTGGCAATGATGCATGCAGGGAGACTTTCGCCTCCACGAGCCTATGGTTAGACAGGACGCAATGGTCTTCTGTCTATCGGGGTTCCCGACGAGATGTACTGCAGGCGATGACGAAACTACCTAACCGCCACTCCCTCACCACGGACTATATCTGGGGACAGGGCGCTTTAGATGACGCTCCGAACTTTATAAGCCCGCGAGAAAATGAACAAAAGATATCATGCATCATGGGAGCATTCAACTCTGTCATAGATCGCTGTGAGAATACGGTTCGCTGCACTAGCCACAACATCCTTTGCTGGCTGCTTGGCTCGAGGCTAGAAAGCCGCCGAGGATCTCCTTTCGATCTTGTGGCAGAGAAAGATGGCGAGGTTAGATACAGGAGGACCCAGAAACAATTCTTAGCCTTTGTTTTCCGGCTACACCGGTACGGAATGGCGAGCGGCGCACGGCAAGACGTGACAAGAGCCGAAGTGAGACCGGAAATATATGCTGAGCTGGATCGCATCTGGAATCATGATATCTGGTACCTCTTTGAGATTTCTAAGGGAACCTGGCGGGTGTTAGAGAGGCAGGAGGATGATCTTGGAGGTCATTTCTCCACTACATCTAGCGGCCTATCTGTCGATGACGCTTGTGACACTACCGTTCATGATGATAAGAGAACCTGTGCGAAAGAAAGCGGAGAAGATGAAGAAGGCGGAAATGCCCTCATGTTGAAGACTGGGATCCAGACGACGACGACGAAGACGAAAACGACTATGATGACTCTGGATACTCTGGTAATATTAATGGACTCAGCGCCACACCTTACCAAGAGATATCCGCTGGACTACTGAGAAGGTCTGGCAAGGTTGCATTCGACGAATTCCTCGAACTCCTATTCCAGCTATGTGTCACGCTATGTACTGAGACTTTCATTGACGGACAACCAAGCTCTACGCTACTAGTGTACTTCAGCGGCATTCTTGGCTTCTCTGCAGATTGTCAAAGGCTTCAGCTTGCCCGGCAGTACTGCCCAAAGCTGTCCGCAATCATTTATATGCAACGGGTATTACTTCTAGAGCTGGCACTACCTTTACGCGAATACCCCGTCATTATTATTCCCAAACGCCCACAAGCGGCGCAGTTCGAGTCTCTGAACCGAATTCGCGCGAAGTACATGGTTTTGGGCTCCCAGTACCCAGGGTTCAAATCCATACCACGAAATCCACATGTGGATCCATAATGTGTTCGGAAGACTGGGAATCCCCCTTCCCTTCAGGATTCAGACTAACAGTCTGAAAGTCCTACATTTAAAGTTCAAAGTCATAGATGAAATCAACTAGAGATATAAGCCCGAGAAGAACTCTCATCCCAATAAAAACAATCAAGTTTCATACAATAATATACGTTTACCCAGCACTACTGCGCAATATAAACAACATCGTTGAAGACATGAAAATAAAATATGTTCCTGGACTGAACTGTAATATAGGGATAGATGCTAAATCTGCGTGGTGGTTGCACAGCTTTTATGTTCCTCTCCGGAATAGAACGCTAATCGAGCATATATGTCCAGGCGTCTATGACAACCTTACGTTTGCTTGGTCCTTACTCCTGATCCGAGACTCTATTATCACCCTGTCATAAGTTTCTCGAGCTATGCTGATTTTGAAATCTCTTGAAGGGGAAAGGTTCATACCACGCCTCTTGGAAACTCGGGGTCTTCGGACTACATGAAACTGCCGTAACCCCGCACAAAGACAGCATTAATCTACCTTCCATAGCATCCTAGCGGTCTCTAGGTTGTATTCAGTCTGGGCATCGTTATATTGCCACGTACTCGTCAGGGAAAACATGGATAATATCATAATGCTTGATCCTTCAATGGCAAGCTTGACGCTTTCACCCAAAGATGATTTTGCTCAATCCCTAAGATACACTTTTCGGGCTTTAGCAACGCTATCTCCGATTCAGGCAGTAGTCTCAAGACCTCGGGTGCGGGTTAATGGAGATAAACATTACTAGCCATCTAGCTGAAACACTCTAGAGCAGGCATACTATGAACGCTAGGTACACCCTTGCTGCATGCTTAGATCTGAGCTTACAATCACATCCCGAGTTATGTTCAAAATCAACTCCTCGAAACCGAATTAACACCGAAAAGTAACTGAAGGATCAAGCTCAGAATGTAAAATCATGCAGCACCCCTGTGATACCAGGTAAAGCGTGTAAGGCATTGACTAAACCACCGAAACTAGGTTATGCTACACCTTATTGCTGAAGAGAAATTTCACATCTCGGTACCGACGAGCGGTATTCTCGTGCTTATAGACCAGGGACCAGGTGTTCACGAAGTTTGCGCTGCTGGTAGAATAGATCGGGCACCCGCCATTCTGTACGTCCTTCTAACGGCACTATAACCGAAAGCTCTCGAAGATTATCTGCTCGAAAACCAATCTGGAAATACATACCAGGCCGTAAAATATATCTAATCATATCGTACACGTGCCAGACGAAGATCAACACAGCTTCTATGGCAAGACGCCAGAGAGGACGTTCTGTTTACTCGATCGTCACGCGCATAATTTGCAAACAGCAGTCTCACCCAGGATCATTCATTAGGAAGCAGACAAGGTCGACAGTATGTGTCACATCTGCAAGAGAAATCAAGCGTGGTGTTTTATTCTTGCAGCCGCCGATGAGTACAAGGGCGAATGTAGTCTACGACCACTAAACTAGCGCTGCGCACAGCACCTTAGAAGCCAGTCGTCCGTACCATAGTTCCCCGAACACTGGTTACGACCTTAAGTTCCGAGTTCAATCTACTCACGTAAAGCGAGTCCGCCGTTTATAGACCATACCTGACCTGTTACGTACGCACTCTCTCGTGAAAGTAAATACAAGATAGCTGACGCAACTTCCTCGGGTTCACCTGGCCGCTTGAGTGGGATTTGATTGTCGACCACATCGCGGAGGGCCGGCGAGGCCTCCAACCCTTCAGTGAGCTTCTCCGTACTGATCAATCCGAGTGCTAACGCGTTGGCGCGGACGTTATAGGATCCCCAGTTTCGCGCTATATGACGTGTCAAGGTGTGAATTCCTGCCTTGGAAGCCGCATATGCAGGGTAGAGTGGTTCTCCCAAAAAGGCAGCCGCTGCTGAGATATTGACGATGCTTCCCGACTTATTGCGCACGAGATGCGGTAGCGCATACTTTGAGGACAAAGCATAACCGATGAGATTGACATTCATAGTTGTGAGCCAAATGTCGGCATCCATCTCGACGACACTGGCGTCTTTGCCGAGATGTGCCTGATGGAGAGCAGCTCCCATGTTCACGAGGCCATCCAGCCCTCCAAGAGTCTTTGTTCCGTCATTAATAAGTGCCTTGATACTGTTTTCGTTTCCGAGGTCGAACTCTGCAGCAACAGCAGCACCGCCAGACCCAGTGATATCCTCAGCGACTTTCTTTGCCCCAGACATGTTGATATCACCTATAACAACGTTGGCGCCATGGCGCCCCAAGAGTTTGGCAGTAATAGCCCCGATCCCAGAGCCTCCTCCGGCAATTATAACACGCAGGCCTGAGATGCGACTCATTGATAAAATTGTTGTATTGAGGTCCGTTCGCTGGGAGGGCAACTTCTCGTCGGGAGACTTATTCCTTGCAACTGCCGTGAACAGTCATAAAAAATAGATCCCAGAACAAAGTGATGAGGGAAGTATACCAAAGTTCATCTACTAGGTGATAAGTCTGAGAGAAAGGGCTGCTGCTTAAGATGGCCGATGAGTATTGCTTTAGCCAGGAGTCTCGTGTGTTTATAAAACCCTGTTATTTGTGTAATCCGCCGGAGACACGCACAAGCCACCTAGAGTTTGTTGGCGGCCCGCTCATAGGAATTTTACAAGGTGCGCTATCGCCGGCGCAGACACCTGTAGACATTGTTGCTGGGTCAACATCACTACGCCTGGAAGCTACGGTTTCTAAATATGATTGTGCTGACCGCCAGCGGATTGCGAACGCAGCCATGTTCACAATACGAAAATATTCGTACTGTCTCCTCAATCGTGATGGTTTGCCGTGATGGGACTACGCAATCGCGGAGTTAGGGAAACAACAGGCGGCCGAGGCTAAGATGCGGGTCATCTTGAGAAAGTCTGAGTGCCCAAGGGGAGCTGTCTCTACCATTGCGACGTAATAAATCCGACGCGCGCCCTCCCCAACTTCCCACCCCCGACTCAGCTTCTCCACTGCCATCAGCGCCATAACCGTCTAGATATGATGATTCCAGACTTTGGGTTTGTGGCTTCGGAGTGTTAGCCATCTCCGACTAGCCTTTCAATAGCCGGGGCGGGGAGGGCGAACTGGAGGAGCACGCATTTTAGACCCGATTTCGGTACGATTTGGGGTCTAGTGCCGTACATGATTCTGTTACCCACGTGTCAGACCCGAGAATATTCGTTTTGGCTTTTTCATATCGGCGACGCGGCTAGTCTAACCGGCATTCGTGGGGCTGCGGATTTGCAGGCGGAGTTAGATACCGTTTAGATGGCGGCTCATAGAAGTTAGAGATACTTTAAGCTCCAAGACCCACCAGGGTCATCTTACATACTAATCTCAGTATGCAGTTACTTATGGAACTAAAACTGTTACTCTACGTAGTATGGGCCAGTGAAAAGACTCACGATAATATCGGTATTAGTGATATTTAAATACCTTATCCTATGCTGCCTTTATCATCGAGGTCACTTTTTATAGAATACACAAACATATCACATGCACTCTCTAAGCCAACCTTTTTATTCCCTGCCAGGAACCCTGGAATACTGCATCCCTGGCTAGAGTGCCCTTTCTCTCATTACTAGCCTGTTTTCCAAGGGAGGAAATTCTGGCCGTCGTTACATTGACCTTGACCCACTCTGATATTTACACGCCACTTGTCCAAGCTCACCGATGCCCTGACCGACGGGACACAGACGAAGCTAAACTTTACATTGCAGAATTGCGATGCTAGTCAATACCGCTTTGGGAATTTTAGACAGATATCTCATGGAATTTACGGAGTTAACGATAACTGGTGAACGGGATATGGTTCTTGATCCGTTCTATGCTCGAGTTGAATTCAAGATATACGAGAAAGGTCGCTTTTCTTGTCAACTTCTTTCCCATTCGCACCAACCACCAAGTCACTCATCAACGCTCCTAAACAACATTCTCTTTCTCACAGATCTCATTTTTCTTACCTCACTAAACTCTCAACATGGCTGACGGATTCATGGCTCCTCCCCCTAAAGGTCCCCTCAACCGTTACCGAGCCCTATCTCCCAATGCAGCTGTTCACGTCAGCTCGATCTGCCTGGGTACCAGTAACTTTGGAGATAACTGGTGAGAAGAAACCGGCAATATCGTAAAGCTTGTGAACGAGTCAATACTAATGGTGACACTTCAGGGCGGGTCTCTTAGGTAGCTGTGACAAACCCACCACCGAAGGCATTTTGGACTACTTCTATGAGCAGGGAGGCAACTTTCTTGATACCGCCAACCAGTATCAAGATGGACAGTCTGAAGAATGGGTCGGTGACTGGATGAAAAAGCGCGGCGTGCGAGACCAGATGGGTAAGCCATCTCTTGGTGATCCACAAGATTTTCCTGCTAACATACCCAGTGATTGCTACTAAGTACTCGCTAAGTGACCGAGGCCGATTTGCCGGCAAGGAAATCACTGCCAACACTACTGGTAATAACGCGAAGACCCTGCGTGTCTGCGTCGAACGCAGCTTAAAGCGTCTCCAGACCGATTACATTGACATCCTTTATGTCCACTACTGGGACTACCACACTTCCATCCCCGAGGTTATGCAGAGCCTCAATCAGCTTGTTGAAGCCGGCAAGGTCATTTACCTCGGCATCAGCGATGCGCCCGCCTGGGTCGTTAGCAAGGCTAATCAGTACGCTCGTGACCACGGCCTGCGGGGCTTCGCTGTGTACCAAGGTCTCTGGTCTGCTGCCGTGCGCGATTTTGAGCGGGATATCATCCCCATGGCTCGAGAAGAGGGTATAGCACTAGCACCTTGGGGAGCTCTTGGTCGAGGCAACTTCAAGACCGATGAACAGCGCAAGAATGATCCAGGAAGGAATGCATCTGTGGGCGTGACCGTGCAGAATGAGATTGCGGTTGGCAAAGCCCTCGCTGGTATTGCTGAGAGGAAGGGTACGATTCCTACCAGTCTTGCACTTGCCTACGTTATGAAGAAGTATCCATCTACGTTCCCGGTTATTGGAGGTCGCAAGATCGAGCACCTCAAGGGCAACATTGAGGCCCTTAAGCTCGACCTTAGCAAGGAGGATATCAAGGAGATTGAGGCTGTGATTCCTTTTGATCCTGGTTTTCCTCATACCTGGCTTTACATGGGCGCCCAACCCGATCACCCAGCTGACATCTGGATGATGGGAATGGCTGGACACTTTGACCATATCCCACTGCCGGAGCCTATTAAGCCATACAAAGAGTAAGGCATTCTTCGATTACTTGGAAGTTAGCTAGATAATTTAAAGACTGTATTTACATCTAAGAATTATATATGTGAGAATTGTATGAATAACGCGGAAGTCTCTTGAAGACAGATGAATGATATTTTCGTCAAATGAAAAACTCTATCTCTGCTTTGTGAAAGAAACAGTCCTTGCGAACATAGCACGATGTTGACAGCTAAGCGACCTGACGTGTGATCATGAATTTTTGACCTTGTGATGGGGCCTCTTCACTCCTTGTCTAGCGGCTGGCCCAACAGTAATTTAGTCCGGAGGAAAAGACAATGGCAATTTTTCCGAAGCTAAATGATCGTTCTAATGGAACTTCTACAAATCCATCCTGTCATTGAACAAGCCTCGAGCTAGAATCCTTGTAAGTGATGAACCGTCGTGCGCTTGCTCTGTTCGGGGTGATGTTGAGCCGCTTTCGGAGACTTTTATCGCAGGGGTTTTAACGGCAGGGATCATGCGCGGAGACTTTTCCAGGAACAGGGTTCACACCAGATGATATTTGACTCTACATGGCAAAAAGCAGTACGGACATCAGATCATCTCCGTTGCCGAATTAAAGACATCCCCACTCGGTCAAATCCCGACGGGGCTTAAATGGGTTTTGCGATGTGGATGGTACGGTTGTTTGAAGGAATTATCTATATCCGTTGGCTCGAGCTGGGGGGTAGCCAACTAAGCAAGCTTGGTTGGGCACAAAAAGGTGGGACAGTCACAAAAGGCCGGGACATCCAAAGGGCCCGATTTTTGGTGCGTTTTGCGGCATTTTCGATATCTCAACACTCTCATCGCGTCAAAAAGATGGGAAATCGCTAAAATCATCGAATTGAAGCTTCTTGTAATTGCTGTTGGCTGTATCTGACTGAAGAAAAAGACTGCTGCGGCGCCCAATCGGCGCCTTGATTGAGAACGCCTTCCCTTACAAATTGGGGGGTTTCTTGTTCTTCCTAGGGACTGTAACTGGCTTTAATAGTGGCCTTTTCCTTCTCAATGAGACTTATAAGGGCATCGCGAAATTAGTCTTGGTGTTGAGCCGGGCATGGTGTTGAGGGACAGCGATGCCCACAAATCAAATCCAACCAAACAAATTACCAAACAAATCAATCAAATATCCCGAAAATCTTATTTCAAACAAACAAATCCAAAATCTTAGATTTGAGATAACATTTGATATATTTGGTACGGGTTATGATGCCATGGAAGATAGCTGGTTAGGCTCATGGCCGCCTTTCCTCACAACTTACCCGGTACTCAAGACGTGCCAAAGATCTGGCACTTAGATCAGGCCAATCAGAGCCATTATCCGAGCTCTTACGTTAGTCAGCCGCCCTCATGTAAGCCCCTCAA
>WEXE01000846.1:0-17493 GCA_011035825.1 Fusarium cf. hostae | reverse complement strand
TTTAATAATACTTAAATATCTTTATAATATATTACTTAGATAATATCTTAATCTTTTTAAATAATAAAGAAGAATATAAGGAATATATCTATAAGGTCTTAAAAGCCTTATAAAATACTAACTTACTAGTTAAACTAGAGAAAAGTTACTTTTATATAAAAGAAATAAACTTCTTAAGATATATTATTATACTTAGTAAAATTAAAATAAAATAAAAGAAAATCTTAATAATAATAAATTAGCCCTTATTAATAATAGTTAAAGAAGTATAAAGCTTTTTAAGATTTACTAATTATTATTAATAATTTATATAAGATTTTAATAAAATTACTAATCCTCTTATTAAACTTATAAAGAAAGATAAAAAGTTTATATAAAAATAAGATATATAAATAGTATTTAAAATATTATAATAAGCAATCCTTAATAAACTAGTACTAGTTATATTTAATCTTAATAAGGAAATAAAACTAAAGATTAACTTATTAAATTTTACTTTAGGAAGGCAAATCAGATAATAAGATAAAGAAGAAAAGCTTTACCTAATTATATTTTATTTCTATAAATTATATAAAGTAAAGCTTAACTATCTTATTTAAAATAAAGAATTCCTAGTAATTATTAATTACTTTAAAGAATTTAGATATTACTTTATAAGAAGTATATACTAAATTAAAGTCTATATTAATTACTAAAATATCTTATACTTTACCTTAATATAAGAACTTAACTAATAATAACTATAATATGCTAAATACCTTTACAAATTTAACTTTATAATTATTTATAAAAAAGGATTAGATAATAAAAGAGCAGATATAATTAGCAGATAACTAGATTATAATACTAATATATTAAAAATAAAGGAATAACTCTTAAGGAAAAATTAGAAAGGAAAATACTAGTTTATATAACTAGTATAAATATTAGGATAGATATAACTAGCACTAATAAAAGAAAATCCCAGAAAATGAATTATATAACTTCCTTTGCGAATTCTATTTATACCTACTATATAGATATTNTAAATATTAGGATAGATATAACTAGCACTAATAAAAGAAAATCCCAGAAAATGAATTATATAACTTCCTTTGCGAATTCTATTTATACCTACTATATAGATATTAAGGAATTATAAAAACCTTTAAATAGCTATAATAATAAGGATATAAGATTTAAAGAAAAGAAGTAGAAAAAATAATTAAATAATATAACCTATATATAAAAATAAGGTTATAATAGCATAAACTATATAGGTTATTATAACTATTAGAAGTAATAAAAAGACCTTAAAGCTTAATTATAATAGACTTTATAACTAAGCTGCCCTTATTAAAAGAACCTTTAACTAGAATCTTTTATAATAATATCCTAGTTATAGTAAATTAACTTATTAAGTTTTCTTATTATATACCTTATAAAGAAGATATAAATATAAAATAAATAGTATATATCTTTTATAATAAAATAGTTAGAGAATATAGGCTACCTTATAAAATCTTAATAAATAAAAGAACTATATTTACTAGCAAATTCTAGTAAGTACTTATAATATATATAGGACTAAACTATTAACTATTAATAGCCTTTAGACTATAAATAGATAAATAGACTAAATAAATAAATTAAGTATTAAAATAATATCTATAATACTATATTAATTATAAATAAAATAATTAGGTAAAAAAGCTATTAAGCGCTTAACTTATCTATAATATAGTATTTAATAAAAGCATTAAGATAATACTATTAATAGCTAATTTTAGATTTAACCTAAACCTATATTATATAGTATAAGAATTAAAAATAGTTAACCTAGCTGCTATAATTAAAAGTAAGGATTTAAAAACCTTATATAAAGAATTAAAGAAAAAATTAAAATTTATTAGAAAATAAATAAAAAAATACTATAATATAAAAAGAATTAAGAGATTAACCTTCTTAAAGGGAGATATAATTTACTTAGCTATAAAAAACATTACTATAAAATAATTAAGTTATAAATTAGATTATAAGTATATTAGACCTTATAAAGTTAAATAAAGAATTTTAGAAAATAACTATAAACTAAATTTACTACTAAAAGTTAGGCTCTATTTAATCTTTTATCTTATACTACTTAAATTAGCAGCTAATATAATATATATTAAAACTAATAATAAACTAGAAGAAATTAAAAGACTAGAAGTTTATAAAGTAAAAGTGATTAGAGATATGTAAAAGATTAATAGATAAATAATATACCTAATTAAATAGAAGGACTACTTAGAAAATAAAAATATATAAAAACTACCTAAATACCTTACTAATGCCTAATAACTCCTAAAGAATTTTTATTAATAACGTTATAAGATAAAGGATTAAAGTTAAAGTCTCTTAAATTAAAAGAATTCTAGTTAATACCCTTAGGATTTAGAGACTAAAGCTCCTTAAAAGCTTTGTTTTTATAATAACTTAACTCTTTAGCTAGCTTATCCTCCCCTTTAAGACCCTAAATACTATAATAAAATTTAAATATATAATATTCCTTTACCTTATTTTTAGTCTTATAAATATAAGATAAATAACTAGTAGTTATGGCTATATACGCTTATAATATAGCTAGCTCCTTATAAAGTTTTAAAAGATCCTTGCCTGCCTTCTCTTTATCTTTATCTAGCTTCTTTTCTTAGGAAATTAGTTTCTTAATTAAGAACTATTAGTAATTAAATAAATAAAGGAAAGAAATAATAAATAAGAAGATACTACTTAAGTACTATTATAAGATTGCCCTTAATAAATATACTTACTATAATAGGAAGAATCTGCTATTATTAAACATTCCTTTTAGTATTTAAAACAGTAAGAATATAATATATTAGCAAGTTTATATAATAGCTTAATACTTTTAACTAAAAGTTTATACTCTTTAGCTTTTTAATTTATAAACTTAAAGATATAACTAGATATCTTATTAATAATATATACTAATAGAAAATATTTAAGGATATAAGTTAAAACTAACTAGATAGAAAATAGACTAGGCCTACTTTAAGGTCTTAAGGATAAGACCTAATAGAGGGGAGAGATTATATTATAACCCTAGTAGTTATATTATATATACCCTTTAAAAACTTATATATAGTATTAGCCCCTTAATAGTTATAGGCTAATTAGAACTAGATTACCTTATAAATAGGATTATATTATTCTAGAAATTACTATAATTTAGGATTATTATAATCTAACTACTTTAGTAATCCTTATAAATTACTTTTAGTATATAGATTATATTTATTATTACTTTTATAGAACTTAGCTTACTAGCTATTAATAAGACTTCTTTACCTTAATAAGCCTAAACCGCACTATTAACTATTAAGAGATATANTATAGAACTTAGCTTACTAGCTATTAATAAGACTTCTTTACCTTAATAAGCCTAAACCGCACTATTAACTATTAAGAGATATAATACTTCGCTATCGCTTAGTATAACGCCTTATAACTCTGTAAATATAAAGCCTAATATAGACTAGTTTACCTATTTAGAAACCCCAACCATTACATTAAGGCTAGGTTATATATTTCTTATTAGGTATTATTATTATTTTAATTTTACTATTATTATAAAATAATATATTTTTTTAATATTTAATATATTTTATTTATTTTATTAATAATAATTTTAAACTAATTATAAAGTTATTTAATTTCTAAGTCTTTAAAGCTTTAAGATAAGTTATTTATATTATTTATTTCCTAGTTAGTTAATAAGATAAATATAAAGTATATAAGTCCCCTATTTATATTAATAATATATTAATATTATACCTAATTTACGTATTTAATTATATAGCCTATCTTATAACTTATTTAATCCTCCTTTTATTATTAATATTAAATTTATAACTTTAAGACTTTAACTTTAAGTACCTTAAACTTATATAAAACTTAATATATTTTTCTATTAAACCTTATAATTACCTTACTTTTATTTTAAATATTATAATATAATATTTTTACTAATTATTAATTAGCTTTATAGTCTTTATTAACTTTATTAACTATTTCTTTATATTATTAAGCTATTATTTATAAAGGTTTTTAATTAAAATCCTTAATTTAAAGTCTTTAATAAATCCCTTATTACTTACCTTTATAAGCCTTTTTATTATAAAAAATTACTTTAGCTTTTATAATAACTTAGTTTCTATTTTAAAATAGCTTTTAAAGATTATTAACTTTTTATAATAATAATATATAAATAAAAAGATCTTATAGCTTAAAGTAACTTACTGAATAAAAATAATATTATATTCCTTATTTTTAATTTTTTTAATTTTTAATATTATAATATAAAGCTTATTTTTATATTTATAATATTTAAGAGTAATTATATTTAAGAGCTATTATAAATTAAGAAATTAAGTTAGGTATTTTAATATAAAAGGCCTTATTAAGTAGCTATAGGCTTTTTTAAATAGTAGGCAATATAATAATATAGCTATAATGCTATTAGTAGTTATAATTAGAAGGTATTTAGGTTAGATAACTTACTACATAATAGATAATTAAAGCATGGTAGTAGAGGTTAATAAAAGACCTTTTAGGTAGGTTATAGGAAGAAGGTCGGGGCCAGCTAATAAGCAGGGCTTTTTAGCTGGTATATATATAGCTAGGTTTAGGCTATAATTAAGGCAGCTAACTATAATAATTTAACTNTTTTAGCTGGTATATATATAGCTAGGTTTAGGCTATAATTAAGGCAGCTAACTATAATAATTTAACTTAATAAAGCTTTACTAGCTATAAGGGTAATAAATATTTGAATTATATTAAATTCTAAAGATATTTAAATATACCTTTTAAGGCTAATTTATAAACTTAAAAAAAATATATATATATATATATAAGTATTATAACTTGTTTTTTTAGAAATTAATAATTATATATTATTATTAAATAAGGTTAATATTAGTAAATATTATATTTAATATTATTTATTATTTATATAATATAATTAAAATAAGAGTTATTAACATATAATAGTTAAATTTAATTATTTTAAATTAAATTATATTTAATTTATTATTAATAAATAATATAAAATATATATTAAATATTATTAAAGTATTATATCTCTTAATAATAGATTTAATATATATTAAGCTTAATTAATGTAAAGAAGTTATATTAATACTTAATAAGCTAGAATTTATAAAAATATTAATAAGTATAGTTTATATATTTAGAGGCCTTTATAAGGATTGATAATATATTAGGATTAATCTCTTTAATATTAATATTATTTATATATTAGTTTAAGTAGACTATTATATAGGAGATGTTAATCCCTTATCTTATTAGTAGACTATATGATTTATAAGGTTGGTCTAATATGAGATAGTGGGTTTACTCTTATAACTAGAGGAAAATAATACAGCGTATGTAATATAACTGCTAGGATTATAATATAAATATTCTTTATAAAAAGGGTTACTTAAAGATACTTTTTTTAACCCTATAGGATTTTATCTCTAATTAATAATCTTAATATATAATATTTTCCTTAAGATTTTTTCTTTTTATATTTTAAGGATTTACTATATAATACATTTTAAGTTTAAAGCTTATATATAGCTTATAGAATTTATATATGTTTTTATATAATATATATACTTTAAATATTTTAAGTATAATTATTAAGAAGTTCTTATTAATTTACTTAATAAATAAAAGCTTTCTTAAATAGATTTTTAAAAATATTTAAAAGCTATTTATATAGCTTGTATTAGGTTTAAATATATACTTTTAGTTTTATTTATATTTTATTAATATATATATAATATAAAAATAACTTTTAAGTATTTTTTAACTATTTTATTTCCTCTTTTATAGTATTCTTTTAACTTTATTATCTCTTATCTTATTAGCTCCTCCTGTCTTACCCTTTTGTATATATCTTCTGGTTTTATGCCTAACTAAGCTTGCTTAGTTGGACCCCCCCCGACCCGAGCAAACCGGTATAATTTATAAAACTTATTATTTATTATTAAGATAAGAGTTCTTCTTAGTGTTTATATCTCTAGTTAATTTTATCTGGGACTTTGAACTTTAAACATAGGACTTTCAGATTAACAGTCTGAATCCTGAAGATAAGGAGGATTCCTAGTTTTCCAACAAATCACCTAGCTTGATTACTAAAGGCTGTTGTTCCTGAGGCACGTCGAGACCATGCCCGGCCTGCGACAAGATGGAAGAAGAGTCGATGCCCAGCCCCCGCAATCCTTTGAATCGCCAGTATTCTCACAATTCACCGGGACAATCAAAAGTGGACAAGGGAGAATGGCTGCGGGACTGTCCCGTAAACTGCCCCGTCTCTAAATACTTCCCAGACTCACTAAATCGAGATCTGCAAGATTCTAACCAGCAGTCGTCTTTGCCCCGCATTATCATCGTTCCTGGTCCCACATTCTCCAGTTCCACAATCCCGCAAATTTGAGGCCTGTAAAATTAAGAATAAATTGATGTAGTCAGGCGTGATTCAGCTAGTGCATATAATCGTCTGCTTCTCAATCATGACCTGGCTCCTCTGCTGTGCATTCCCGTAAAACCACTCCCTTGACTTACCGAGACATTGAGTAGCGAATATCTACAACAAAGTCTAAAATGGCTACGAAATATGACTGGATTGTTCTAATACCAGACCACCAAGGAGCTTTGGCGAAACGCATAGCTGCTCGCCCGTTAGTTACCCTTTTCGGTTGTCCCCTAAGTTGCGGGCGCACAATAATTTACTGATCTTGTAGGGACCATCTCAAGGGTATCGCCTCACGACTTGAGTCAGGTGCCTGGATCATGGGCGGTACATAGAAGAGTCCTAAACCTGCGAATAATTCATTCACTGGCTAACTTGATTATCACCCAGGTCCAACTCTTGAATATCCACCTATTGATGGACAACAAAAAGCATTCAATGGCAGCTGCATTGTTGCAAATGCCGCAAGTAGGGAGGAAGTGATGGAAGAAATCAGAAAGGACATCTACGCGACCTCCGGGGTCTGGAACCTTGAAAAGATGACAATCCTTCCAGTAAGAGCTCAACACATTTCATGGCAGTCACTTAGGCCACTAATGAAGTCTACCTCCTATAGCTCATGACTGCGTTTCGAAAGGGACTTCCAGGTTCTACTTATTAATAGTCCTTCAAGACCAATTGAGGAAGTGGCTCAGTTTGTTGAGTGACTCTGAAATTATTCAATAGCAATTACAGTACCGTGAACAATTGCCTTCGATGTGAACGAATCTGCAGGTGGAATGCAGCTAAAAACGTCCTTGACTTAGATTTGGATTATATCAATTCAACAAGTGAGTATTTGTAGCAATATGAAGATGCAGGCGAGAGCGGGCTGCAACTTCAGAAGACCAAGTTGAGCACCGCGAGTTTTAGAATATACCTGCTAGCGGTTAGCCAGACAAGCGTGAACTTTTACCAGGAGATTCTGTTGGCGAGCAACAAGGCAATTACGATTTAGCTCGTCCAGCTGACCATGTATCAACTTGATTTGTATTCCATTAATTGTCAATAAACAGTTCTAATTACCAGTCCTCATCCTTCTCCCGTTCGCATCCCGGAAGATTGCAAAGGGTGAAGCTAGACACCGCCTGCTACACTCTTTGAGCCACAGTCCCGGGAGTATTTTGCGGTGGTACGCGCACACCTTATTGCTTAAATTTGCCCTAAGGTTCTGGATACCCATTTGTATACACTCCGAGGTCGCTAACTGTCCAATTCTTCTCCTTGTTATTTCTCCAATGGTGGGCTTCCCTGGGCGAACAAAAAGACTTTTTCTCTTATCTCGGTCCGACCAAAGCCGCGGTCTGCTCCGTTAAACACGATCTCATCTGGATTACTCCTGCTACATGTTTCTGTGTGGAGGTTGCCAGCTTCTGTTTGTGATCCCCCAAAGCGAAGGCTGCTCAGCCCTTGGTGTATCTCTTCCTGTTTGGCTGCTCTCATAGCTATGCGAGATATCCATTCATAAGAGCTACGCAAAGGAGGAAGGCCCAAGTTAGGGCGTGCCAAGCGCCGCGGCAAGAGGAGTGGCCGTAGGCTTGTGATGTTGTCGTCTGGTCACCACGGTCTACACCGTTCATACAGTCAATGTAAATAGCAGTGACAGAAGGTCTCTCAAACTCGTTTACCGGCTTGTCAAAAAAGGAAAAAAAAAGAAAGGAATTTGGCTGTACCCAGGCACGGTCCGTGTTTGGCTTCTTCCTCTTCTCTAGGACGCGTTCATCGCCCTTGAACACAGCCATCATGAAGAGTACGAGGGCGTTATCCTTCCGAGAGATTTAGATGACCTCCAGCAAAAGAAGGCAAATCAGTAAGGAAAGTATAGCCAAAGCTGTCGAAAGTCTCTGCCTTATTATCTGCCGTAGGAATAGCTTTCAACGTATTGAACTTAAGAAACTACCTTCCTCTGGTAACGTTGGACTTGAGCTGCCGTAATCAAGGCCTATGGCGGAGGCGCATTTGTGATGAGCTTATCGCGGCGTTCCGTTGAAATAGTCAGCCAGGGCGAAGGTTTCGGTCCGGAGACGAGCTTACGCCTATTGCATAGCATAAAAACGTCCAGAAGAAAATGCTCGCCTTGAGTTGCTTATCAAGACCAACGGCTTGGGCAAGCTAGATCAAGGAGGCCGTTTACGGCGGTCAACAGCAATACAAGTCGGCCACGGCCGCGATAATCAACGAAGGGATGTGAGCAGTGCGATGTTGCACTTTGTAGCACACAGGGTTGGTGGGACTTCTATTACCAACTAAAATAGGTGGGCGAAAATGTGCCTTTTATTTGGCGGACTTTAATGGGCCAGACCACTCTATTGTGACTCCTTTGCAGTCTAGACACGGCCCAGGAGACGAACGTCGAAGTCGTTCCAGTCCGCAAATAATGACATGCTCACTGCCTCTTGGCCACCGTTGTGGGACAAGCAGCCATGTTCCTCCCACAGCCTGCGGGGCGCCCCTCATACATGCGGACTCGTCCCCCCATCTGTGGGGGCGGTTCGCGGCCTTCAAGCCTAACTTCCTCTAACTTTGACTTTAGCCATGACTCCGCAGCACCCGCAATGGAGATGAACAGCATACCTAATCCCATTTCGCCTACCACGGAAGCGTTACATTTACAACTCCGCGAAGGATTATATAATAGTTATCCAGACCTGCGGCTGCTAGAAGGCTAGCTGAATGTAATAAGGTTTGTGTCTTGCTATCTAGTTTTAGTAAGACAAATTCCGGGTTTGCAGGCACTAAGCACTATGCTCTGAGTTCTGGCTTAATATCCACTTCCTCCAGTTCTGCCGTTCCTGGCCGCCTCGTCGTGCATCTGGTCTATACGTGATTTAGTATTATAAGCTGCGGTCTGGTTTTCTTGCAAGGCTTAGAACATGGCTGTAATTTCCGTCTTTGATATATTCTATATGCCTCCGATATTAACTTCTAAATCTTTTTTTAAAGAAAAAATCCTTTATATTTTTATAAATCCCTGTCTTTATTTTATATTTATTTAACTCTTTATATAGATTTTTTATATATATTTATATATACTATAAATAATATAATATACCTATTTTACCTTAATACTTAAGTAAATAAGTTACTTTTTATATTAAACTAAGTTACTTATAAAGGTAATAAGAAAAGCTGCCTTTTTTACCATAAGAGGCTAATATTATAACCCTATTAGTTTTATTATATATATTTTATATTTTCTATTAACTATTAACCCCTTTTTAAAATACATTTATATTAAGACTTTATAATTATAAATAATTTATAATAATTAATATTAATTAATATTAATTAATATTAATTTTATATTATTCTTAATAAATATAAATATTATTTAATAATATATAAATTATACTTATTAATACATTTATAAACTTAACTTACTAGCTATTAATAAGACCTTTTTATATTAATAAGCCTAATATATATTACTTAATTATTAAGTAGTATAGTAATTATTTACTTAGTATACCACCTTGTATAATTTATAAATATAAACCTAATATAAATTAATTTCTTTATTTAAGAGCCTACTTATAAAAGCTAGTTTTATTTTAGGACTTTTTTTACTTTTTAATTTAAATAGCTTTTAGGCTAGTTAAGCTAAGAGTATCATACCTTTTATATTATTTAAATTTATATAAATTATGAACTTAATTAGGCTATATTTAACTTTTTGTAAGAAGTTTATTCTAATAACTGTAATTATTATATAATATAATAATTTTTACCTAGAGTTTATATTAAGTTTAATTTAATTATATTTATAAAATTATAATTTATTATATAATAGCCCTAATTAGGCTTTAAGTTCTTATATGTAAGTATTATATTAATAGCTATAATTAATTTTAATAAGTATAATTAATAGTTAAATTAAGTAATATACGTAAGTATAATAAATAAATAAGACATAATTATAATTAGCTACCTACTAGTTAGTATTTATAGTGCAAAGGTTAGAATTACTATTATATAACTATGTTATAAGTGTTTTCCTAACCTTATAATCCACTACTTTCATGTCCACAAAGCCAGCCTTTTCAACACATTTCACCTGAACGTCACTGACAAAGAATGAACGACTAAGGACCTTGTGTCCCTCTTCGTACATGTTGTCAGAGGTCCTCCAGATAGGTTCCAAATCCGTGGTGCCATAGTCACTGCGGATACGGGCGTCAGCCTCGACCAACTCTATCCAGCCTCCAAGGGTGCAATAGCGGCAGGCGTCATCAAAAAGATGGTACGAGTCTGGGATAGGGCCGAAGAGATAGCAAATATGAACAAAGTCGAAGTGGCTATTTTAACAGGACTCCAAAGTGGTTACGGAGCTGGCGTTTCGGTCGAGTTCGGCGATTCTGAGGCAGATTAGACAGATCATCTCCAACACTAACGCCCGCGGTAGAGCCGTTATTGGTGGGAGTGTTGTTGGCGCTGCCTAGGAAGTAACTAGAGTTTCGTGTTTTGCTTGGGCCTTCGGGGATATAGAACAATATCCAATCGAAACAGTGATTTGAAAGCTCAAGTTAAGAGGCTCGAAGACCTTTTGGCTGTTGAAATGGATGCGATTGGCTTTCCGGTAGTCGCACGTCCGCGGGTCTTATATACCCTCCAAGAGAGAAGCCTATAATAATTCGTAAAGTGGACCACCAAAGGCTATTGCCGATGCCTCTCGTTAGGTTGTGTTAATAAAGCTAGCAGAAGAGGTGTCTCGCAACTCAAACTAAACAAGGGAAGTGATAAAAATGAGGCCCGATCGTTCAGTTGAGCTATATGACTTGGTCGTTGCTCAGTTTCCATCCCTCACCTACTACTACACTCGTATCCAATCCGCGGTAGATGCATGAGTAAGTTTAGGTTATACACGAGCTGGTGAACATCTGCGACCTCTGCAATAGCTATAAATCACACCAAATATGCTATCCAGATTAACTCAGCCTTCAAGCTCCTAATTGGTTTAGTGATTGCTAACTGTGGAGTCTGCGAGGTCCTCTATTGGCGCCTCTAGAATCGAGGCAAATCTGCGGGACAGCTCCCAATGCCCTTGGCGATAGAGAAGGTCAGTGATATTATACAATGTGGTCGAATCGAATTGGCGAAAGTTGGTTGTGGATGGCTCCGCCGAGTTCCGAGCCGACATAAGCCCAAGGTCGCTGGATCGCAGTTCGGGAATATCAATATCGCTGTGGGAAGCTTCGGTTGGCCGGAACTTAGCATGACAGTACGCAACCAGTCCTGCATAGAACAACGCCCTTGGGACATGGATAGCTGGTTCCGTACTGATAGGCAGGGCTTGTAGGCGCTTGTAGATGAGCATTGCGTGAATGACACAACTCTGTCCCTCCGGCTCAACCACCCAACCGCGGATACGTGCGAGGTCTCCATCCCTTATCGATGGCCCCTCGCGACCTATCACACGCTCAAGCAGGTCGAAGGATACGTATAGCGACATGAATGTCTCGTGCCAGAGCACCAGGAGGCAGTGGGGGTCGCGACTCGGATGGCGGATGCTTGGAAGATATGCTTCGTACCAGGTTGTTAAACGGCGTCTAAAGTCTCCAATCATTGACTCATTAAAGGTTGCACACCGCGCTTCACGTATCGCCGCGCTGTGGCCGGCAAGCAGGACGTAAGCGTTCATGGAAGCGTGGGTGTTCGACGATACAGTCGTGCCTACAGAAGCGTGATCTTGTGGCTCGCTTGAAGACGGAGAAGAGTGTAGAGACTTAATCATCAGATGCCATTGAGTAGCTGTAGAGGCAACGAACAGCTGATCTGAGCAACAGCGCGGTAATCTTCCCGTTTCATGGCGTAAGAATGGTTCGTGGTGAAAAATAGCTGCGAACTCCGAGTCATGAATGTGCAACGCCGCCAGCACTCGGACAGTTTCCTCTGTTTGGGACCATGATCTCCATGCAGTTTCCAAATCGTCCGGGTCTTGAAGGCCGGCCTCTTGTAGAGAATCTTTGACTTGGAACATCCCAGCTTGGCGGGCCCATGCGATGATAGTACCATGGAAGCTTTCAGTCAGAAGCAGATCGTTTGGATTGCCGGAAAGCATTCCAAATGTCTGGCCTAGAACAACGGCTTGCGCTACAGCCAACGCTTCGCGCCCGCCTCGGTAGAGATAGACTTCCCACTTATACAGTCAGAATGGTTCGGGAATAAATAAAATGGAGACAAACCGATGCCAGAATTGCCTTGTTCAGCTTCATGAAGATGGCCCGACCACGAGCAGCAGCGACGCTAGATCCCACAAACAGAGCGCCTAATGAGCAGATAGATAAGAGTAGAAGAGCATTCTCTGACGAGGGTCGAAACGAGGGCGCGTGCACGATGGGGAAGATGGGCTGGAACTTAGCAAAGTACAACTTGATGCATGTATTCTATCATATTGTTAGTTTTGATGATCATGGTAAGGCCCCGATACACGAGTCAGATCTCGCAAATCATACCAAAAAGTCAGCAGATGGTAGAACATCATCTTGAAGACAAGGCCGAAGTCGAAATGAAAGACCGGCTCGATATGCCTCGTCTACCTGATATAGGTTCTCCGAATTCTTGAGTGCGTAAGGATACGCCGATTCGACGACTGGTCGCGTGTGCCATCTGTTTCGTACTCGAGTTCGGATATTGTTGTCGGTGATCGCCCCGTGTGTGCCATGAGCCTCATCCGAAGCTTCCTTTGTCTGGGTTTGCGCGACGGTTGCTGGAGCTTCGCCATATCCCCATGGCGAACCCGTTGCCGAGATGGAGGAAGTCAGAGCATTGATATCGAAACTTTCCCCTACCAGCCAAGATGGATCACAGGCATTGGCCCCAAAATCGAACACATCCAGATCTGTCCAGCTTCCCAAGGCATTGGACGCTTGATCGGTGCCGAGAGAGCCGACGTCCCCTCGCGTCGAGGAGTCCATGGAGGGGGAGAGATATGTTGCAGGATGGATATCTGTCTCGGAAGTAGTCCATTGATTATGCTGGTGATTATTACTGGGCGTCGAGCCAACTAAGTCGACGAAACGTGCTGGTACGCCTGGAGAATCATTCTCAAACACAACATCATCATGGATGCCGGACCGCCGGCTGAGGGATGGTTGGCCAGCTGCGGTATTTGCGTCTGTGGCTTTTATCAGAGAGCCGCTGCTTGCAGAGGGTAACGGTGCGAGTCTCTTTTGGACGTACCTGGAGGCGAGGGTATCGGTGGGCCTGCCGTCAAAGCGAGGCTGTCTCCCTCGCGACGATGTGTTCGTGCGTGTCGAATTAACGAGTCTCTGCAGATGTCGGGTGTGAGCGCCCAGTTGGAGAGCTGTGAGCGAAGGAAGAACCTACCGGCGCCCATAGCTTTTTGGGCAAATATCGCAGACGAATGGCTTCTCCTTTGTATGGGATCGAATGTGTCGTACCATGTGCTCTCGTTTCTTGAAGGCTTGATCACATTGCGGACATTGCCATTGTCTGCGTTGTCGACTCCGTAGCCTGCGCTGGAGTTCGGCATCCGTGTCTCTTGTGCTCGGGTCGTCGGCTTCTGCACTTGCGTTATGGACCATGGTCGTGGAAATCCAGGGTAGTGGGGAATAGGAAGAGGTGGGAAATTGTGGCGGGGAATGCGTCTGGGAAATATATCCCCGCATCTGGGGGATTGATTACTAAGGATTTACGGATGTAGGTAAAGTTTTGACTAACCGCCACACGTACACACTAACACAAGTCTCTGCCGCGACGTCCAATCAGAACATTGGGAACTGAGGAGCCAAGCGCATCGCCCGGCATGCTGTAAAGAATCTAGAGATTCACTTTGCAAGGTTAGAGTCTAACCACGATAGCTATACAATCGAAAACCACACTTGGTCTCAATGCCACCGGGATAGTCGGCTCCCAAGTGAATAAACTACGGCAGATGAAAGCAAATTCAAACAATGTATAAAACCTTCCCGATATAAATTTAACAATGAAGAGAGACAGCCGATGGATCTTCTCTGCAAGTCGAGGGGTGTCAGGCGTCCTTTGCGTAAGAAAAGCGGCCCAGAGCCCGCACCATGGCAAATCCAATATATTGCATTATCTCACTTAGGTGATAATACTTTAAGTGGGTGTTAATGCTCTGATTAGACGCTCCTGAAAACTTGCCATTGACCAAGCTCATAGAGGCGCACCGTATTATTCACCTAGATTGGCAACTTTAGAGTTGTTACTTTGTATAAGATACTTCGGCTGTCTTATACGTTGTTTCCATGCTGACCGCAAAGGAGATAGTAATTGAGTCGTCGAATCATGCCATGACTATTCACAACTGTGAAGGATTGTATTTACCCTTTTAATCTCAGCCTAGTTAGTTTAACTAATATTTATCTCACCAACCTAATAATATCTTCTAGTGCATAGATTATATACTAATACAAAGAATATAAACTAAAATAAATACACCTTTAAATTTTAAATTAAAAAGCTATAGCTTTTTATATAAATAATTAAAAAAGTCATTCCTTATTATTAGCCTTATATAAGGCTATTATATAATTAAGTATAAAATTATTAATATAATTAGATTAACATTTTAATAAGCTAAGGGTAAAGATTATTATAAGTTATATATAATATTTAAAGTTATTAAATATACTTCTTATTAAAAAATCCATTAAGCCTAATTAAAATAACTCTTTTTAAATATTGCCTAATTAGCTTATTTAGTTATATAAATTTATATTACTAAAATTATATAATATCTCTAACTTAGTTAAACCTTAATTTATTTAAATAAAAGTAGTTAAATAAGCCCTAAGATAAGGCTAGCCTCTTAAGATAAAAAAGGGAGCTTTTCTTATTATATTTAAAAATAACTTAGTTTATTATAAAAAGTAAATTTAAAATATAATTAGTAAGGCTAAATAAGTACTTTATATTTTCTTTTTTATATAAAAGGAATTAAAATTACATTTTAAAATAAATATAAAATAAAAATAAGATATAAAAGTAATATTATTAGAATTTAATTAACTATAATATAAGTTAATTAATAAAAACTAACTTAACTTAAAGTTATAACTTTATTAATTATATATATATATATAATACCCATTATTTAAAAAAGCCTATAAGTACTTAATACTAATAAGCCTTATTTAATTAAAGGCTATAATATAATCCTTAAGATTAAAAAAGCTTTTAAGTAAATAAAAATAAAGGTAATATATTATATATAATAATTATAAATATTAAAAAGGCTTAATTTAATAAAAGTAATATTAATTATATTAAAATAATATTATTTAATTATAAGATTTTCTTATTTATATAATTTATTTATAAAAACCTTTTAATTAATAAAGACTTTTTTAAATACAAAAAGTAAAAGTTTAAGGATTTAAAAAAGAAATTATATAAAGAGGTATAGCTAAGTAAGAGGGAAAAAGGGTTTTTTAAGGCCTTTAATAGTAGCTTATATAATAAGTAGCTTAAGGATATTTCGTAACAGGCTAAGGAGGTATTAAAAAAGATTAAAAACTTATAAAAGCTAGGCTAGTTATAATTTTAAATTATAAGAATATAATATAATACTTAGAATAAAAGTACGGTAATTATAAGGTTAAAGAAAATAAAAAAAATATATTAAGTTTTATATAAGTTTAGTTACTTAAAGCTAAAAACCTAAAGTTATAACTAAATTTAATATTAGTAATTAAAAGAGGATTAAATAAGTTATAAGACAGGTTATATAACTAAATAAGTAAATTAGCTATAATATTAATATATTATTAATATAAATAAGGGAGTTAAATATTAATATATTATTAATATAAATAAAAGATATTTATTTATAATTTTATAAGTTTAACTTATTAATTATTATTATAACATTTTTATATTAATTAAGCTTAATATATATTAAATTTATTATTAGAAGATATAATATTTTATACTACTTAGTATTATATCTTATATAATTTATAAATAATAAACCGAATATAACTTAATTTATATTTAATTAATATAATAATTAGGTTTTTAAATAGGTAAACTAGTTTATATTAGGTTTATATTTATAAATTATATATAATATAATACTAAGTATTATAAAATATTATATTTCCTACTAATTAAATAATATATATTATATATATCAATATAAAGATACTTTATTTATAACTAGTAAGCTAAGCCTTATAAAAGTATTAATAATTATATTCTATATACTTACATATAATTATAACCTAAGGATATAATTATTAAGTAATTATTAAAGTTATTAATTATTTCTAAGAATTACTAATGTTTTTTAGTTAATTATTAGTAACTATAGTCTTAGTAATTACTTATAAAATCCCTTAGTATATAGTAACTATTTATAATTAAAAGAAAAATATAAGGTATATATAATATAACTATTAGGATAAAAAGAATTAAGAATTAATTATTATA
Source organism: Fusarium cf. hostae (assembly GCA_011035825.1). Classification (NCBI taxonomy): domain Eukaryota; kingdom Fungi; phylum Ascomycota; class Sordariomycetes; order Hypocreales; family Nectriaceae; genus Fusarium; species Fusarium cf. hostae. Next base: position 518 of record WEXE01000846.1, on the reverse strand, counting down.
TTAAGAGGTAATAAATATTTAAATATATCTTTTAAGGCTAACTTATAAATTATAAAAAACAATATATAATTTAATATATTTCTTAAAGTAAATTAAATTAAGTTTAACTTAGCTTTTTATAATTATAAACCTTAATATAATTTAATATATTTATTATATTTTATTAAAAAAAATATTTTAATTATACTAATTTTTATAATATTTTTAGTTATAAAATCCCTAGTTTTAAAAAAGATTTATAAAATAAAAATTAAAATATATAAAATTATTATTACTTATAAAAATATAAGAATTAAACTTAAGTATAATATAAATACAAAGGGCTATTTAACAACTTAAAATGTTATAATTAGTAATAATAATAAAATTATAATAACCTAAAATATTAATAATAAGTCTAGTTTAAGAAGTTAATATTATTATTTTATTAGTATTATATATAAAGATAAAATATAGTATTATATAAGGCAAGGACTTAGCTACCTACTTATAAGGATATAAAAATATAAAAAATATTT
>WEXE01000845.1:0-17579 GCA_011035825.1 Fusarium cf. hostae | reverse complement strand
CCTCGCCCATCTCGTCACTACCGAGTTCTTTCTCGAGCTCGTCTGCTACAAAGCCCTCGTAATCATCGAGGTTCTTTTGGACATGAATCTTGAACTTGATGACATCGTTGAGCATTCTGTCAATCTCGGTGTGGAGCTCTTCTCGGAGAGCGTTGGCCTGAAGCACAAGTTGCTCGTATCTGTTCGTCTGGTCAGTAACTACTACCTCGATTAAAAACCCGTGTCCACTTACTCAATTGTTGTGTTGATCTCACGTTGCTCCAGAATTTGCACATTCTCAGACAAGCCAGCTCTCATACGCGACAATTCCTTCTCCATCTTCTCAATGTGAGCATCGGAGGCCATCTTCTGTGCTGTTGACACCTCCTTCGTTCTTTCATACTCCTCTTCTGCTGCTCGAACACGGTGGTTGAGTGCCTCCACTTCACTGCGTCTGTCCTCGATGGCCTCCTTTATGCCATCAAGCAGGTCGTGATCCTTCATCATTTCTTCCATTGCCGCTGCTCGGCGATCTGAGATTTCCTTGCGCAGCGATAGGAAGCTGTTTCGGATTTGTCCCCGAAGGTCCAAGTTGAGAATATGACCTGCTTGGTATCCAGTGGTGGCATCGACCAGGAGGCGGTCCGCGGATGATGGGCCCGATGAACCCTTCAGGTTGGTAGAAGTAAAATCTGAGCTGTCGGCTACCATGACCTGGAGCTCAAACTCCCTGCCCTTAGCATTGGCTGCTGTCAAGGGAATCAGTGCAATCTGATACGCCATTGTGTTGTATCGATCCACCATTTGCTCCAATTCATCTAGTTTTCGGCTTGCCTCAGTCTCTCGCTCTGTTACCTTCTTCTTCACTTCCTCTAGTCGTTGGCCGGCTGACTCAATGCCCCGCTGCAAGCGCTCCCGCTCTGCAGTCATGCGGTCAATATCCTGCATGCTGATTCCTTGAGCATCCACAGCTTTTTGTAGGCTTCGTCGCTCCTCGTCGGCCTCTTGAAGCTCTTCCATGAGCTTGTCGAGCTCTTCTTGAAGGACTTGAGACCGGCTCTCGTACTTCTCAGACCTTTGCATCGCCAGGGCATTGTACTCCTCAAACTTGATCTTATCCTCCTCCATAATCTTGAAGTGGTTATCGAGAACGGCAGGATCAGGTGTTGACTTCTCCAAATCCTCAATTTCCTTGAGAAGTCGTGCGTTTTCGGCTTCTAGCATCTCCAGTTCTGATGTGTATTTTGAGTTGGACCGCTCGAAGGCGGCTGCCATGGACTGAACATGAGGTGCCAAAACGCGTTCAGCCTCTTCATCACCCATATCCTCATCCATAGCCAGCCAATCCCGATAACCGTTGCTAAGGAAGTCAAAAATGATGCGGTCGCCACTAACGTCAATACCGCTCTCCATACAAGCTTCATCGTATTGGCAGTTTACATAGCCGTCGAGCATCTGTGCGAGTTGCATCATCCAGTGAAGAAGACCAAGGAATGTACTCCAGTTCTGTCCTCCAACAGCAGCTATCTGACTCTTTGTGATACTTCTTTCGAAAGGGTATCGCATCTGCTTGAGTAGAGGAGGCACTTCCTGGTCGATATTCTTCTGGAACTTATGGCTGGGGTCTATGCGATGATAGAGCCATTGGAACATGTAGTTAAAGTCCTTTTGCGTCGGCGATTTGAGGACATTTTGCGAAAGAACATGCTTCATCTCCATCTCGAAGTTGTGTTGAACCATGTATTCCAAAATTTCCTGTCCGATGCGAGCTTGAAAAGATCGATCCTTCAGGGGTCGCGGGTCGCGGGGTACACCAGCTGGGGCTGGTGTAGTTTGGAAGAAACTCTGGTGCGTCGTCGGAGGAGCGGTAGATTGACGGGGTCGGTACACGCTGCTGCGTCGATCGCCATCAGTCGAAGCTCGTGTTGTTGTGGGATTTGGGGTGAACGCCGATGCCTTGGGGGCAAACGAAGAGCGCTTCACCGACGAAAGGCCAATGTCTGCAAGATTGGTTCCTGATGATGAACGTTGAAACAAAGGCTGGTTAGGTCGCGGCATGGCAAGGGAATGCCTAGATCCCGACATGGAACGGACATGACTGCCAGGGTGATTGCCGCCAATATTGGAGCTGGATCGCTTCATAGTCGAGCCAGGCTGCGGAATGGCGCTGTTTGCATTAATACCACCAAGGGTCTATGTTGCAGGTTAGAATCAGTATTGTTCAAGTCGATGCGCGGAAATAGCGGTCTACCAGTTGGGCGCAAAGGCTGGTAGAAGATGATTGGGAGTCGCACCTCTCTAGGTCTACGGACGCTCCAAAGGCCCGTATCTTGGGACATGATCTAGTGAAAGGGGAAACACGCGACTGCAATGAGGTGCATGCGCAAAGCAGGCGACTATCGTGAGTTGTTGTATACGCGGAGGGGTCGTCGTGATGATGGTGTTGATGTAAAGTGGGATGTGAAAATGCAAAATGGCGTAAAGGTAAGGTAGAGAGTAGGGTAGGGGAGATTAGGCGTTGCAGAAGTGTTGCTCGGGAGGAAAGTAAACAAACCATGAGTTTAATCTGATTGGCCAAGGACTTCTGTGTTGTCTCTGGTGGAGTAGCAGTTGAGTTGGCAAAAGTGGATATTCAATTAAGATTACACGTGACCGCGCCTGCAGCCTCGAACTGACGGAAAGAAAGACGGGAACCGTTTGGGGTACGTATCTCGGCAGGTCAATTGGGAGAAGCCTCGGTACAGATCGGTCACGCTTCCGACTCCACGCCTCCACGTTCTTGAACTCCACGGTCCGGCCTCCGCAAGCTGAACTAGCACATGCATTTAACATTTCCATCATCATCGCCCAAGTCTTTTCAGGAGTTTCTTCTTCAACTTCTTCCCATTGCGACTTAGGTTATGTGGTGAGAGCCGTCTGACGGCTAAACATCAACCATGGCTATTCGCGAGGATCTTGTATCCTCTGCAGTAAGTTGACCTACTACCCCAGCCACCGAAGCTATTGGAACAGAATCAGCAAATGCTAACTCCTGAATAGACCCAATGTCAGTATTCACTCTGATACAGCCATTACAAATGCGCCGACTAACCCATCGCAGTTCTCCAAGACCCAAGTGTCGCGTCATCCTCCGTTGAGAACCGCATCTCGTTCCTTCGAAGCAAGAACCTCACCCAAGAAGAAATCGACGTTGCGCTGGCACGAACAGGTGGTAGCGCACCTCCAGCTCCCAACGCGCCTTATCCCAGCGCTCCCGCCGGCCCTCCTCCTAGCCAACAATACTATCCCCCCTATCCACAGCATGCCTGGCAACCGCCGCCACCTCCTCCCCGTAGGGACTGGAGAGACTGGTTCATCATGGCCACAGTAGTTGGAGGCGTGTCTTATGGCCTCTACGAGTTGGGCAAGGTTCGTGCTTGCCATTGTCGCGATTTTGATAATGTAAGCTAACATGCGACCAGCGCTACGTATATCCAATGGTCGCGCCTCCAACACCGGAGAAATTGGAACAAGATAAGAAATCGATTGAGGACCAATTTGACCGAGCTTTCACGCTTGTTGAGCAACTTGCGAAGGATACGGAGAGCCTGAAGAATGCCGAAAAGGAGCGAACCGAAAAGCTAGACGCAGCGATCGCGGACCTCGAGACAGTCATGACCGATCTCAAGGCTGCGAATCGTCGTCGGGAGGACGATGCGACCCGAATTCGTGACGAGGTTCAGTCCCTCAAGGACGCGATCCCTAAGGCTCTCGAGAACCAAAAGGGTCTGACTGATAACCGGCTGAAGGAGATTAACACTGAGCTCACCAGTCTTAAGACATTGGTATCTCAGCGCATGACCACCCCCAGCAGCACCACCGGTTCTTCAACCATGAACAACTACATGCGAGGCACAGCCGGAACTGTCGGTGCCAGTGGAATCTCTAGCGCAGCTACTCCTGCTGCCTCTACCTCGACCCCTGCTGCGAAGACCAACGGAGAGAAGGCCACAGTTGAATCGGCCGCTACCACTCCTGCTGCAGAGGTCCCCAAGCCTACATTCCCCTCTGCTCCTCAACTTAACCGTTCATCCTCCCCTCTTGCCAACATGACCGGCAAGAAGTCTATTCCTGCTTGGCAGATGGCCATGGCCAACCAGAATGATACATCGTCGACTCAGGTCAAGGCCGACGAGTCAAAGGCTGGCGCTAGCTCCAGCTCTTGAAACAGTGAAGAGTCTACTTGACCATAGTTGTACAATATTTATGCATCCATAGTTTTGGAATAATCGGGTCTGTTGAATGGAGGTGTTTACGTGGTGGGATGGTTTGGTATTGTAGCGTTATATCACCATTGTCAATTTTACCACATTACTTATTTGAGCCTATTTCACAAACTCCATAAGACTATTCATCTCTTATAGGTATTCTGGGTTTAGCATGATCCTTTGGTATATTCAGCTTGTAATAATTCTTAAATCAAGCGAAAATAACCCTTGAAGACATGGTCCGAACCCAGACAGATTTTATGATATGCAAGATGCTTGATTTGGACAGAAAAGCCTGGCACATCCAATACCAATATTGTTTTAAGTTCCGCGGCTAGTTGTTTGCTTCTTCCCACCTCGCGTGCGCTTACATGCATCCCCTTGCTATCGCGCATGCACTCAACCTTGACGCTCCCGCAAGAATTACCATTTTGGGGTTGAGTCTACAAGTCTCATAACCCACACTCAACCAACGCATTGACCGTTGAAATCTTCCATTAGTCCAGTCCAGTAAATAAAGGCAAAAAGAGTTCGTCTTGTTAAATTTACTAGCCAATCCCCGCAACATAACTCTGATTCTGCTGCCGAGGGATCTGATTCATGACTGAAGCGCTAGTTGCAACTCCATGTAGACGTCACTTGAAGGTTGTGAACTAATTCCGTGTGCCGAGGCTCATCGCCTCAACTGATCACACTCAGATTTCTTGGTAATTTTGACTGTGAAATGTCATTTCTTTTATTGATGCAACTTGTCGCAATCTAAATATTGACTTTCCAGCTGCCAACAGAGTTGAGGTTGGCTCTAGGTAACCACACCTAAAAGCCTACTTACACTTGCAAGTGACAAAGAAAGAAGTGTCATGGATCTTTAAGACCGCCATTCCGGACAAGGACTTTGACGCGATTCCAAACAGAAAAGACAGCCCCTGATTGGGCTCTGTTCGAGGGAGATCATTGAAATTGGATCCTAGGGGTTCCTAACTCTTTGTTTAGTTAGAGGCCGCTGTACGACAACTCTTCAACTGCCTCAGCTGGTCTTCTCTTCTACTACCCCTCCCTCTAACCCATTACCCATACCTTTATGACTTGGGTCTCAATCAGGCAAATCTCTGTTGTTCTGTATATCAGGTCGATGCCTTCCTTGACCTGCCCCATGTCTTTTCGTTGTCTTGATCACTTCGTCTTTGACTTTGAATCACTTACATCACCATCACATCAACAACTATAATTTAAACGGCAATTCTTCACTCTACATAATCTTGACATCCACACCATCATGGACTCAGCAACTCTTGAGACCGTACGGACAGTCGTTCCCTTACTCCCTCTCATCGTCTGCCAGGGCCTCGCACACATCCTCAACCTTTCCGACTCATCCAAATATCTCGACCTACGAAGCGCCATCATCATCGCCTGCCTTCGCGTTATTCTCACACCAAAAACTCCCCGTAGTATATCATCTGTTCAACGAATTACACTCCGTGACTCTGGTATCAAGGGGCACATCTGGGTTAGCAAATATGCCAGTCCACAACCTCCAGAGACATCAATTCGTGATGCCCTCATCAGCACACTCGAACACCTCGGAGGTTCCACCTGCCGAGTCCCCGTTCCCGATCTCATTGATGTTGAGGCCGAGTGGACCGGCTACCGGAGCGGTGTAGCCCGTGGCGCTCCGTTGCCTGACGTGTCGGAGCGGGAGAGGTATCACGACATGATGCGAGAGTGCAAGAAGCCAACGACAGTTCTGTACTTGCACGGCGGCGCTTACTATCTCTGTGACCCAGCAACACATCGTCCTACAACGAAAAAACTGGCGCAGTTGACGGGGGGTCGGTGTTACTCGGTGCGCTATCGACTTGCGCCGCAACATCCATTCCCTGCGGCGTTGCTTGATGCTTTCGTGTCTTACTTCACGCTTCTATATCCACCTCCGGATGCTTATCATGATCCTGTACAACCGGAGCATATTGTGATTGCTGGTGACAGGTATGTCTCGAGCCTAAGCTGAGTTTGTCACCAAGTACTAACGTGGGAGTTTATAGCGCTGGCGGCAATCTTTCACTCTCGTTACTCCAACTCATCCTCGAGCTCCGCAGACAAGACTCTCCAATTCTGTGGCACGGCGAGTTGCGTCAGGTTCCCATGCCAGCTGGCGTAGCACTCAACTCTCCATGGCTTGATATTACACAAAGCTCCCCAACATGGGAGATGTCAACACCAACGCCATGTGATTATCTCCCCAAGCCGGAGGCCATCGAAAAGCGCACAATACCTCCCTGTGAGGCCTGGCCAGCTAATCCACCACGACGCAACATGTACATAGCCGACGACCTTGCTGCTCATCCTCTTGCATCTCTCGTCATGGCAAGGAGCTGGAAAGGGGCACCACCTATTTACCTTTGCACAGGATGGGAGATTCTAGCATATGAGGACAAGTTTCTTGCTCGCAAACTCGAGGCTGATGGTGTGCGGGTGGTGTTCGAGGAGTACGAAGGTATGCCGCACTGCTTCGCTATGATGCTGCGTAACGCTCCTGCAACGCCACGGTGCTACAACGGCTGGGCATCATTCATACGTGCGGCAGTGGAGGACCCCGATAGCATTGAGTCGAGCGCTGTCATGATCAGGGCAAAGACATGCGAAGAGGTGCCATTGAAGTTTGACGAGCTGAGTGATGCTTTAGAAGAGGATATTCAAAAGAGGGTGTTACAGAAGACAGTGTTAGAAGATCGGATTTTGGAAGCACCAGTGGCTAAGCTGTAGATGGCGGCTTCACTTGACGACGCTTTGAATCGGAATGAGATATGTGGTGGAATTGGATACATATGGGACACTGTTTGACAGCTAGGCGCTAGGAATTTACTTACATACAGTCAATTGTTCTTCTTGATAACAGAAAGATGGTTTTTGTTATGGTCAAATGTCATTTATGTTGTTGAAATCCTAGTCAGTGTCGTCGCTTTGACATACGAATGTCTGACTTACATGAGCTGCCCAGCAACTGAAACTTAAACGACCGGCACCTTCGGAACTTATAAGCCAAGACTTATAGGATCATCACCCACGTTACGTACCCTGACCTCGATAGACCAAAACAATAATTCCTCTTTGTAAACATCAATTTCTTCTCTTTAAAACAATCCCATTATCAATTCCGGCTCCGCCTCCACCACTTCCGATCCCCGAGACCGGCCCGCACGGGAAGACCCACCAAACTTTTATCCCAAATGTCGCTGATCGCTTCACCTCAAGAGCAAAACAAGCCACCTCCAGACTCAGAACCCGGGTCCCCAGCAATGGAGCGTCACAAGCAGGCCGTGACATCCATCGCATCAGCCGTCCGCGGCTTCTTCGAGCGTCGTGAGCCATATCGCATCTTTCACGGCAGCACGAATAGCACACGGCCTCAGCAGACAGGCAAACCCGTCGTCGATATCAGCGCCCTTCGAAATGTCCTCCAGGTCGATCGTGCGACTCGTACGGCTCTCGTTGAGCCCAATGTTCCCATGGACAAGCTTGTTGAGTCGACGCTGAAGCATGGCCTTGTACCGCCTGTCGTTATGGAGTTTCCTGGTATCACAGCTGGAGGAGGGTTTGCAGGCACAGCTGGCGAGAGCTCTTCGTTTAAGCATGGATTCTTCAATGATACTGTCAATTGGGCTGAGATGATCCTTGGAAATGGCGAGGTTGTTCGAGCGTCGCGGGAGGAGAACGCTGACTTGTTCCGTGGTGCTGCTGGAGCTGTTGGTTCTTTGGGCATGACGACGCTTCTTGAGCTTCAACTACAAGAAGCTAAGAAGTTTGTCAAGACGACCTATCATCGTACGAGTAGCGTTGCTGAAGCCGTTGCCCGTATCCGAGCCGAGACCGAGAACCCTTCCAATGACTATGTCGACGGCATCCTTTTCTCCAAAGATCATGGCGTCGTTGTTACTGGTACCCTGACTGACGACAAGCCTGCCGATACCAAGCCACAGACCTTCAGTGGTGCTTGGGATCCCTGGTATTACCTCCATGTCCAAGATCGCACTCGCAACGTTCCCTCCGCTGGTCCCACTGTCTCCGCCGAGTCTGCCTCTTCCTCTCCTGTTGATTACATCCCTCTCGCCGAGTACTTCTTCCGCTATGATCGCGGTGGTTTCTGGGTTGGCGCCGCTGCTTTCACTTACTTCAAGGGTGTTCCCTTCACAAAATTCTTCCGCTGGTTCCTCGATGATTTCCTCCATACTCGCATGCTGTACCGCGCTCTTCATGGTAGCGGCGAGTCTGCTCGCTTCATCGTCCAGGATCTGGGTTTGCCCTACAAGACTGCTGAAACCTTTGTCGACTATACTGCTGAGAACTTCAACATCTGGCCTCTGTGGCTCTGTCCGTTGAAGCAGACACCCCCTCCAACTTTCCACCCTCACACCAGCGAGGCCACAACTGCTGCTGACGGAACTGTCACCACCCCACCATCCCTGAATATTGGTCTCTGGGGCTGGGGACCTTCTGACCCAGATGAGTTTGTTGCCAAGAACCGCGCTCTCGAAGATAAGCTTGTCGAGCTTGGAGGTCTTAAGTGGCTCTATGCTCACACTTATTACAATGAAGAGGAGTTCTGGAAGCTCTACGACCGACAGTGGTATGAAGATCTGCGAAAGAAATATCACGCTGAGACACTTCCTACTGTTCACGACAAGGTCAAGGTTGACGTTGAAGCACGAAAGGAAGAACGACAGAAGTGGAAGCGTTCTCTCAAGAGCAAGCCGCCTCTGGGCGGCTTATATGGTATCTGGAAGGGCATTCAGAGCAAGGACTACATGCTCCACCGACACGCGGAGTGGAAGTTCAAGGACGAAAAATAGACGGATACCCCTACTTATGTACGAATATGAAGATAGTAGTAAGAATATCGGACGCGGCTCTTGAAGGCCATGTTCTTAGATGTCATATATACCGACAACCACATAGTGGCTGATAGAAGAATAAACACAAGTTAGAAAACACTTAATCGGTTGAAATACATTTTTATTATATTCCAAGTATCGTAAACTCTTCTAAGCGCCAACTGACCAGGTCTATATGGTTTGGGCCTTGAAAACTTCCTCGTAAATATCCCAGGAGAGACTGTCCCCATTACTTCCACAAGCCATAATGGCCATCATTATTAGCTCAATTAGAGGACCTCGATGTCAATCTCCACTGCGCGAATTGCGCTTCTATCATCATCCGCTATATTCTTCTTCCCTGCGTCTAGTTTTCCCCATTGATGTCATCATGTTCATGATATGCTTTCGCCTGGGCCATAGCTGTAATGGAACCAAGTCTAGAAGCGATAAATGTCTCGTATAAAAGGTTGTTCGAGCAAGGATACTTTGGATTTTCAAAAGACAATCCTTTACTCCTTGATAGCGTACTCGCGCTTGAACATGTCGTCGACCTTGGTAAGGTAGTAAGTACCAGGGGCGATGGTAGAGGCGTCACCCTTGGGAGTGTAGTCCTTCTGGAGATGGGCCTGCTTTCGGAGATTGCACATCTAAGCAAAACAGTTAGCAAACGGTTTCTATGTATGAAATTGAAGAATTTTGTATTTACCTCATCGTAGGTCTCAGGGGGGACAGCGCGGCGGGCCTCAAGACGGGCAGGGATGCTAAGGACGCTAGAGATCTTCTCAACGCTGCCGTTGATGCGGAAAGACAGGAAACTAGCAGCAAGACCAGATCCGTAGCTGAAGAGACCAATTCGCTTGCCCTCAAGAGCCTTGTTGTCGACAACGCTGATCAAACTGGCGAGACCACCCCAGACACTACCACAGTACATGTTACCACAGTTGGTGGCGACCTGGATGGAGGGGTTGACACGCTCCTGGAAACGCTTCTTGGTGAGGGCCATGAAGGTCTTCTCAACAACCTTGTCGGTCAAGGACTTCTCGTAGTCCATGTCACGGAGCTCAGGAGCAACCTCAGCGAAAGCAGGAGAGTCGGCGTTGGCGAGATAGTCGTGGTAGAGGAGACGAGCGTAAGACTTCTGGACAAGCTTGCAAGTAGGGGAGTGGAAAGCAAGGTAGTCGAAGCGGTCAAGGCTGGTCTTGGTAGAGTCGTCACCGTTGGAAGCACCGTTGGTACCGTTAGTGGCCTGCTTGGCCTCACGCTTGCAGTAAGCGCGGTAGGCGGCATCGAGGGCCTTAGTGTAGCAGTTGACGGAGTAGTGACCATCAACGTAGGGGTACTCGCTGGTAAGGTCGGGCTTGTAGAAATCGTAGGCGTGCTGCATGTAGGTACCACGCAGACCAGGCTCGGCAACGATGGGGGCGTTGGGGCCGATCAGGAGAGCGACGGCACCAGCACCGCCAGTGGGGCGAGCATTGCCCTTGGCGTAGAGAGCAATATCACCGGCAACAACGATAGCATCGCGACCGTCCCAAGCGGAAGACTCAACCCAGTTGATGGCGTTGAAAACAGCGTTGGTACCACCGTAGCAGGCGTTGATAGTGTCGACACCCTCGATGTTGGTGTTGTCGCCAAAGAGCTGCATAAGAACACTCTTGACGGACTTGGACTTGTCGAGAAGAGTCTCGGTACCGACCTCGAGGTAACCAATCGAGTTGGGGTCGATGTTGTAGTTCTTGAGGAGCTTGGAGGTAGCAGTAAGGGCGAAAGAGTAGATGTCTGCAGAAATCGCATATTAGCGGTGATCCAATGCCATCATGAGATTTTCCAAGGACGCGGTGAGGATAGGCGCATTGCGCTAAGATCGTCTTTTCAGGGGACGGTGAAGAATTGGAGAAACTTACCCTCACGGTCGTCGCAGAAGCTCATCTTGGTTTGGCCAAGACCAATGGTGTACTTTCCGGCGCTAACGCCATCGAACTTCTCGAGCTCAACCTGATCAACATACTAAAGAGCAAATAAAATTGTGGTTAGCTGGGGCCTTCTTCAAAGAGGCGTTCAAGCGTTAGGATAGAGGGGCACAATCTGAAATGGAGGGGCACACGACCAGAACCCGAACACGAGAGTAATAACGCAGGGACTTTTTTTATCCCATCCAAAAAGTTTGGTGAGGGGCAACATTCAACGACAACAATTCCCAGCAGAAACAGGAGAGCATGAGGGCATTGAAGATTGTGTGATGATAGCAAAACAACCGCAGAGTGAGTATCTCAGCTTACCTGGCTGGGGACATAAAGCTCAATGGCCTTGATGCCAATGTTCTGAGGACGAGACATGATGAAAGATTTGGGGAGAGAAAGAGACGGTTGGTGGGGGAAGAAGAAGAGGAAGACAAAGAGAAGAAGAGATGGAAGAGAAGTCGAGAGAGAGGAAGAGGATGTGGAGATATCTTATAATAAGACGACGACAAGGGAAGGGAAGGGGGGACCCGGAAGAAGAGCGCGAGATTGCGGGTTCAGGGACAAGCAGTAGAGAGCCTCTGTAGGTGGTCTTGGTGCTTGTTAGGTTGAGATGGACTGAGATTGGATCTCGAAATCTAGACGGGGTGTGATTTCAGTGAGAGTCTAGGTACAAGAAGTTAAGTGGCCGCGGCGGGGTGAAACGAGTGACCTTTACTTGTTGGGCGAGTTAGTTAGATTCAGAGGTATCAAGTTTTTCACCGCCCTTTGCCTTTTTCCACTGGATAGACGCTGCACTGTTGGCCTCTCGTGTAATTGGATTGGCTGCATATGATTTTTGAGGTACTTGTAGACTTTGAGTTAAGGTCATGGATGGGTTGGCTTTTGATCCTTGGATCATGGTCATGATGGGCGACTACCAACTTGATAAGAAGCTTGGACGTCAAACAACAATACTCATAAGTTGTCTATTGTTTATCACCTATACTTCTAGATCAATCAATATACTCTCCCTCTGATAGTAACACCGAGCCATACCGTGATATGACTCGAGATCATGTCAACAACCAAGTCATGACCTCACTACAACTCTGCAGCAACCGAGATTTTTTTTTTGTTTCCTCCTCTTCCCGCTCATGGCTTCTGCAGCACATGTCGCCTCCTGCCAGGGGCAAGCCTCAACCGGTGGGTGCCGGGCCAAGACGTACCTGGTGTGCTTGACAGCGGTCCTATTTGGGCTTGCCTTGTTGTGATGGGATGGTGTGGATTAGTTGCTGGTTGGTGGGACTTAGACGGTTATAATTGAGTGCCTGCGGTAGCGGTAGCTGGAAACACGAACACGACAGCACATAGTCGCTAGTGGTAGATGATGAACCTGGGTTTCTGGTAAGGCTTGATATCCGGTAATTAATCCCCTGTAATTAGTTCAAGGCGATCCTTCAATACCCAGTATTTCTAACGGACAATGGCATAATATCCGTGTGCTCATCTAATGGCTTTCAGGCAATTGTTGTTCAGAGTGTGGTCTGTGGTACAGTTACAGTAGGCCTCTTCGCTTGTTGGCGTTTAAACAATGTTTCGAGGAACCCTACTCAGTTCAGTAGCCGATCTGCACTACCTACCTACCTACCCTTTAGAGTAACTTTCCGAAAATTCTTTGTTAGGACTCTATCGTGACAGTGCTTACACCCTTTTTCAGTAAGACTTCGGACATGTTCTATAACAGTAGGAAACCGGTTTTTTATCAGATCCAATGGAATTACTTATCCAGCCTGTGATGAGGTGCTCACTCTTGACTTGCCGTGAACCTACAACTCCACCAAAGACAAACGGGAGGCTGTGGCCTAGAACCCGTCTTTTTCCAGGGACTACCCGCTAATTAGCAGGGGACAACAGCGTATCATCGCTCCTAATCCCCCACCACCACGCTTACCCCTTTTGGACGGTTCCATTTCATCCCATCAACAGCTTCGATATTCTTCAACTTCACCCATGCATTCGATTTATACAATACAACATTATCAAGACTCTCCATGTCTATCATGTCTTGCATATCATCGTATTCTTATGAGCCAACAATGTCAGCACTAATACTATCCATATCATTGGACCCTGCACAGCTACATGGGCCTGACTTCCAACGATCGCTGGAATCACTCAATGTGTCCCACTCTCCCATTGCTCATGTTCTTCGGGTCCATCTGCCGTTTGCGTTCTCCATTGCGTGGATGGATGGCTTAGTGTTTTCTTCTTGCAAGTATACCCCAGCCATGACTACCTTAGTTCTACTCCTCCACGCAGGATGTCCTAACTGAGGCGGCGCGGCCATGATGTGATTTCGATAACCTGCTTCAAACTGATTCTATCTACCACCCCTTGACTTCCAGTACCATCTGATAGCAAGCTCTTGATTTCCTTGAGACCTCTCGGCTTTGATCAGGGCTCTCGCCAACAACTAGCTGACATCTACAGCGTCCTCGGAGAGTACTACTTTTATGGCCATGAGAAATTTATCGACATGCGTCCCACGCAGTGCCCCGTCTTTAGCGTCATGTTCCGGTTTGTCCCTCATGTGCAACTTTGTTCTTCATGCAATCCCTGGCTTGTGACGACGTCAACTCGTACTTCATTATCAATCGCTCAGCATAAGATCCGCCGCATTCCGTTCTTCGGCGTGGGTCAAAACCGCCGTCCTAAGTCTGATATAGCTAGCCTCCAAGACTTTGACACACTTTTGTGTCCAAGTCCGCCGCTATTCGGCCTAAGATAATCAACGTGCAGATTCCTGCATCTCAGGCACTACCATCAGGCCTGATTGATTATCGCTCAAGAATTTCGGATGGGGTCGTCGTGGAACCTGGATGGTATCCATCCAGCGTCTACGTACCTTTTACACACGGGCCGCGGGGATGGCAAAACTATCGCCCTCTTACGCATCACGGAAGGATTTTCAACATATGCGTTATGATGTTTCAAAGGAATCCATGAGAAGCTGAAGAATGATAAGAGTCAATGTGCAACCGTCTTCGGATTGCGCTCTCTTATTCGGGTCGATCTTACTCAAAGCTACTTAGCTTCAGAGCCTTGTAAGCCGCATCCCTTTTGTGCATCATCTCAGGGACCTGCATGGGTGAAGGTAGGACCCTCTCGACGGCACGTTGTTAGTGGCATCTTGAGACACTCGGATCCTTTTGCGAATTCGAGTCTTCAACATGGTTCGTATCTCTTGGTCCAAGCAACTCCGTTAGGATCTAACCGACCCCAGATCCTGCCCCTGGCATGACGTATCGGTTCAACGGCATCGATCTCGAATCTCATGCATCTTTTGCTGGGGGTGGGAATGCCTGTCGCTCTCGTGTTCGCTCAGCTGATGTTTCGTTAACATGAAGGCGATAACGGAGACACGTTGAACGGAGACACGTTGAAGTGCACGGAACTCTCTGCACAAAGTCGTTGGCAAAGACTTGATGAAAGTTGCATAGCTTACTCATACGATGGACTATCATTGTGCAAACTTTGTGATACGCGACTCACTGAACGGCAAAGGCTTGACGAACAGAGCTATGAGTATTAAGTGTATTTTAGACAACGCTGAGGCTATTAAAGATGATCAATCTCTTAAGTTGACAGATGCAGAAACTCCAATCCAACGCCGCTGTATGCATTCTCTATCAGACTCTCCCAATCATGTATATGATCACGAAGCTGTGTTGGGGGTATCGTATCCGGAATCAGAAGTTCCCTTGGACTTGTTTGCGTCCTCATCCGGAACCTCCAGTGTCTTCGTTTCATCAGCTTCCTTGGGCTTGTCTTCAGACTTATCCGTGGCCTTCTTGTCGTCCTTCTTTTCATCCTTCTTCTCGTTGGTGCGGTTCTCTGTCTCGGATTCGGTATCAGAATCAGAAGAGTCGGACCCAGAGCTCTCGCCGTTGCTCTTTCGCTTGGCCTTAGCTTTAGCCTTCTTGGCCTTCGCCCGTTCCTCCTTGCGCTTCTTCTTTGCTTCCGCCTTACGGGCATTCTGTTCCTCCTTACGTCGCTTCTCTGCATCTTCGATTTCCTTTTGCTTCTTTTCCTTGCGGGTTTCAACCACCCAGTCATCGACAGCGTCAATGGCGGCCTCAGGGTTGCGCTTGTGCTTGAGAAGCAATCCTTGGATTTCGGCAGGGCTGAATTCGAGCTCGGGCATCTTGGTAGCGAACTTATCGGCAAGGGCGTTAACTCGCTCCATTGTCTCCTTGCGGGTCTTCTCAGCCAATGCAGCCTGCTTCTGAGCCTCTTCGGGTTCCAGGATTTCCACATCCTTTCCAGGCGCGCCCTCTCCCTCGTAAGGGGCGTAGATGGCACGGAAGATAGAGGCACTCATATCAGCGTCGGCGCGGCCGAATTCAACAATCATGTCGACACGGCCAGGACGAATGAGGGCTTTGTCCAGCTTCTCGAGATGATTGGTAGTCATGATAAGGACGCGTCCTTCTTGAGAAGCAACACCATCGAGTATATTGAGTAGACCGGATAGTGAAAGCCGACCTGGGAGCGCAGGTGCTGTAGTAGGGGGAAGGCCAGGCTTAGCGGGTGCGGTGGTAACGGGCATAACAGCCTCCTCCGTGTTTTCACCCTTTGTATCTTCACGAGTGTGAGTGAGACCGGCGGTGTCAATATCCTCCAGAAGTACCACACAACGGCGAGGGAGCTCGGCAAAGAGCGTTGCAAGGTTCTCCTCGCTGGCCATAGTAGAGCTAAGACTGACCATGTAGATTCGCATGCGGAAGAAACCAGCCAATGCAAGACTAAGCGAACTCTTTCCGGTTCCAGGGGGGCCGTAAAGAAGGTAACCACGGCGGTAAGGTATACCGCGGTTGGAGTACCAGCGGCGGGTGTTGGGGTCCAGGTAGTCGGTCACATCTGCAATCACGTCTTGCTTAACCTTTTCGTTGAGGATGACTGTGGAAATCGGACGACTGGCTCGGCTCATACATCGTTGCCATGTAGGATCGCCACCATTTTGACCAAGGGAACCACGGTAAATGATGGTCTTCTTCTCGTCTTTCTTCAGGTACTGCTCGCGAGCGTCGACAAGGAGCTCCTTGATGATACGAGGGTTGCGGCCGAAGCAAGAGATGGACAGCTCCTCTCGCTCACTCGAGGTAAGGAAGCTGGAGCGCTCCCTATTCTCGTGGCGCTCAAAGAGAAGGACGTGGCCCTTGTACCAGAAGAAGTGAGAGCCGACCGAAGGAGTGTACTGGAGGGGCTTCTTAGTTGAGCCAGAGTCTTCCTCTTCGTTCTCATCGTCATCCCATCGGAACAAGAACCAGCTCCTGGAGTTGATGTTTGTGTTGACCATGAAACGCCGAGAACCTTGGGCAAATCGTTGGTTTGCCACCCAGGCCATGACTATGTTGTAGATCTCATCATCGGTGCGGATACGTACAGCAGACATAAGATGTTGGCCGATGATGCTCCACGAATACTCAGTGATATAGTTCCATGCGAACATGATACCGGAGATAACCAAGAGAAGAGGGATGTAGAGGTTGAGGTCGATACCGAGGTAGGCATGTACGATACTGGAGAAGGTTGAAAAGCCAGGAAATAGGAAGTCCAAGATGGCAAATTGTGAAGGAGGAGCATTTGGGAGACCAGCGGCCTCGCCAGTTGTGTTGAGGGTCTCCATACTTTGGGCGTGGGAGATGGTCTGAAGGAACGTAAAAGGTCCTACCATGCTAGAGGTGGTCAAAGAATGCTGTGAAGAGCGTATGACAAGCCCACGGAGAGCAGCAAAGCTTCGGACCTTGAATGGGATGTCGGGAATACCCAGTCAAAGGCCTTCCTAAGCTTATCCTAAAGTCACCCAAGTCTTTTTGTTGCTGAGAATGGAGGTCTCCCCTTGCAAAGAAGGATAGTTGAGGCCTGTGATGAATATAGCTAGAGATGATGGAGATGGGTTGTGTAAGAGTAACAATCCAAGTGAGAGAGGCGACGAAAGGTTTTATAAGCGTCAAGTTTGCATGCACGAAACGTGATACTGGTGTGTACTAGAGAAAGAGGCATCCACACCCACCTCATCAGATGCGTAAGGGCGCGCCATCAGCCTTACAGCTCATGAATTGAGCCACTTGAGTCACAGCCCGCATAAACCAACTAGGATAAATTCTCCACGCCGTGACACAAGTGGAAAAGTGGTTTTTCGTGTGGGGTAGAGATTGGCGGTTCCTATTAGACAAGATAATGATTGTCGCGTGAAAACTAGGCATCACAGCATCATCGTTAGGCAGCAGATCCGTCTTTTGCTCCATGAAACTTTTAGGATCTTTGACACAGGGGAAACCGTACCAATCAGACTTTGAATTGTATTCTTTAATGGCTGGTGCAATAAATTTACATAAAGCGTCTCAATATGTTATGCTGTCATTGGAGGCTTCAGACGATAGTACTCATAAAGTTCAAGAAAGCTTTATGGATCCATCCCACCGTTAACCACAAACACCTATAATCTTTCTTGACTTCAAAGATCTTTGGTAAGG